>VZQC01013272.1:1339636-1366359 GCA_009823505.1 Rhizomys pruinosus | reverse complement strand
GGGGGGGGGATACAGAAAGACATGAAACCTTTTCATCAAACCCCTGCAATTCAAATCTTAAAACTAACTATGGGAAAAGATTTGTTTGTTCCAACAGGACAAAACGTCACCAACTTAACGGCTGAGAAAGAAAAGATACAGGTTTGCATTGAGTAGGATGTACCAAAAAGTGGCAACGGAAAGGCTGACCCGTCTGAACATTCAAAGGAAGAAAAGCCTCAGATTGCCATAAACATCGAACCCCTCTGTGGATCCTACATGTAACAACTAGTTATAATGAGTCCTAATGAAACTTACCTTCTAGGTGCCACAAAGGTTCTGATATGAGAGACTTCCTTGCCTTCCCACCCATAGAACAAGGAGAAATATGACAATGATGAGGTCGCTCCCCAACTGTAAATTGGAGACAACTATTGTAGAGGTAATCTCTTATAAAACCGGTAAAACTGCTTTCTTTAATTGACTACTAGACATGGGAACTGTGGAAGGGATTACTCTCTGTTCAGAACCAAATATAATACTAAAGTCCTAGGGCTATGCACTCAGGCAAAATATATTAATACAGGAGCTCTGACATCAGCAATGGATTGTTCTACCAGGTGGATGTTGGCCAGGGGATCCAAGGCCCCACAAAAGGTAAGGGCTCCTTGCCTCTAAGTTGGGATACCTACAGGAGGAGAGGCAATAAGACCCTGCTGCCGAAGACCTGACGTTAACATGGGAGGGATGTATTGAGACCACACATGCAAGTGTACAGATGGCCTCTGGAATGCCAGAGAGTGTTACCAAAGGCCACTAAACCAATAAAGCAAATATGGGTCTCCCTGAGTCAAGCAAGACTCCACCGTCAGCACCAGCTACACCTCACCTGCCTGGAAATACTGTGCAGCAGAGGCAGCCATGTGCCTGTATATCCCAAATCTAAGAGACATAGCTTTTCAACTTTCCAATATGGACTGAAGACTCATGTCTCTCCAAGAATCCTCCAAACCCCCAGTGCCAGATGGGGACTGCTGAGACATCCAGCTTGTGGATTCTTCAGAGTATAGACCACCATTGTTGGACTGCCCAGGCTGTATCATGGAGACCAATACACAAAGATTAAGACAGGATGTGGTGCTTACTGGGCCTCATTTGGTGACCGTGGGAAAGGATGACGACCCCAGTGTGGAGCACAAGGGCAGGACTGATGGTCGTTTGGGTTTGCTAAAGAGGAGCCTTCAAACACTTCCTTAAGGAAAACATGACATCTTTCAGCCTAACAAAGAAAAAATATTAAGCTGAAGATGTTAAAACCTATGATGTCATAATCTTGATATATGTGGCATGCATATTTTGGAGTGATGCAAATTGGAAGGAACAACAAAAACAATAACAACAAAAGACTGGGTCAAAGAACTGACTGAAACGGTGAACTTCTGCCGGAAACAGTAAACTTCTGCATCAAAAATTTTAAAAGAGACCGAGAAAAAGATGAAAAACATGTGTGGCAGAATGCATGAGCTCTGGTGGGGGGGGCAAGGAAGGGGAAATGAGTCTAGATTTGATTGGGAAATTTTGTATGAAATGCACAAAGCTTAAATAAAAATTGGCTTGGGGAAAAAAAAGAAGTAAACTTTAAAAAAAAGAAAATGCACACAGAGAGAGACAGAGAGAAGGGAAGAGAGAGAGAAAGAGAGAGAGGGGGGTAAGCTGCCATCTGCTGTGTGTATTCCATTCTAATTTATTTTTTAATTTTTTAATTTATTTTTTTATGTGTATGAGTGTACTCTCTGCATGTAGGTTGGTGCACCCGTGTCCTGCAATGCCATGGAGACCAGAAGAGGGTGTCGGATTCCCCGGGAACTGGAGTTAAAGACAGTTCTTAGCCACCATGAGGGTGCTGGGAATTGAACCCAGGTCCTCTGCAAGAGCAGTCCGAGCTCTTAACTGCTGAGCCATCTCTCCAGCCCCCCCCACTCTAATTTCAAGAGATGGATTCACAGTTAAGATCTAAAAAGTATCAGGTACACTGCCTTCAGTGCTGAGGACAATGTCCATAGTATGCAGCAACAACAGAGGGAGTGCTATGCAGGGCAGAACTGACTACATGTGGCTCCAAATCCCAAGAAAACATCCCCCAAGCCTGGTGGCTAATAATGAACTACTACAGTGTGACCAGACCTGTGATGCTGAGCAGTAGACATCAGGTTCCCAATAAAGCATGGAGAAGTCTGAGAATGTTTCAAGGATCTATTGTAAACTGAAGATGGCTATAAATTCTTGAATGTTCCTTCCAGCAAAGGGGAATGTCTTTTTTGTTTGTTTTATGTTCATATATGTTAATTATGCAAACAGGTATCATTATATTTTCATACTTATATAAAATATATTTTGAGCATGGCCAGCCCTCATTACTTTGCATTTATTCCTCCTTTGAAGAAGAAACAGGACTTTCCTCTTTGCCTGGTCAGTAGGGTAGAAGTGTTGACATGCTGATTTGGGGTATAGACATTCAGCAGACCAGCAGATTCTAACCTGGGCTTGTGGAAGCCAACAGCTTCCAGAGACTTTTATTCTGTGAGGAGCCTAATACATGTGGAAAGATAGAAGAGGAAAAGCCATGTGGAGAAGAAAGACCAATAAGCTTCATGATCCTCAGTGTGGGATTGAAAGACCACCTCGCACACTGTTCTGCAGCCTCAGTTGCCCTCATCAATTGCAAGAGGATGAAAAGAAACCACTTAGGTTCAGGTGAGGCTTTCCAGATGCCTAATGTTAACAAAGTAGTCACCACAGGCTTTTCAAACTGTCTAGTAACAGAGAGCTGGAGCAGGATTCAATCTAACAACCTTGTTGACAACTTAGGGCATCGGGACATTGAAAATATCCTCCCAATCATTCAGGCTGCTGGTCAAACCCCTCCAGCTTAGAAAGGCCTTTGCTGAACATTCTGGGCAAAGTAAGGGCCCACACAAGGCATCTGAGTACTGCTTTGCTCCAGAGCCAATCAAAACAACTTCATTCGCTGTTCTAAATGATAATGTGCCTCCCATTACCTTGAGGATAAGCCGCCTGATCTCTAACAGAATGGCATGTGGCCCAACCAACAAATGCTGATAGACCAAACTTATAAATATCACCCTTACCAGAGATCTTTTTTTTAGAAAAAAGAGAGAAGAAAAAAGAAAGAAAAAAAGAATGACAGACCAAAGCCACAAGCAGAAGTTTCCAGAAGACTTACACAAACAAAAATTGATCTTCCAGAGGAAAAGTTATAAATCCTGATAACACTTCTGTAATAAAGCAAAGGAAAGCTTTTGTTTCTCATTTACTCTGTTTTGGGGTTCTTTGGAGTAAGAGTCTAAGAAAACGTTTTAATTTTTTTTTTCATTTCCGATTCCCCTGAGCAAGACCCCAGACACCAAAACCTCATTTACAACAGACATTATTCCATTATACAGCAGGGCTCCCCCAGAAAATGCAACCAAGCCTCTTTCCTCACCTCAAGACTCAATCTAAAAGGTACACAAAGGTGCTGGTTTGTTAAGCTGCATCCCAGAAATCAAAACTGTTGCTACAGTGTCACCTGGTGGTTAATGCTGAATCTGCAGCTTTTTTTTTTTTTTTTTTTTTTTTTAAATCTCAACATCAAGGAACAAGAAAGTATCTCACACTTCAGGTTACAAAGTGTGGAAGGCACGTGATCTTATGACTCTGAAGTACTTCATGTTATTCTCATGTCATGGAGGCTCAGCGATGAAGAAGGACTGTGGCAAATACTAGGGCATTTAATAGGTGTTGTATGATGCATTTTTGTGAATACCTTTTCTCATTTAAGACTTGAGATGCTTTTCATGCCTAGCATCCCGCCCCGTTTTCACACCACCTGTGTTTTACTATGTCTCCCCAGTTACTGGTCAAGACCCTGGGAACATCACAAAAGAAGATGCAAAAAATTTTAAAGAGGATGGGGAAGAGTGTCATGACATGTTGCCCTCCAGCCAGGCACACACAGCAGCTACACTCCACACATGACTGGACCTCCCAGCTTTCCACTGTGCACACACGAGGCCCCATCCTTTCCTGAGGAGCCAATGACTTAATGGCTGCCAGAGGGAGAGGTTTCATTTTCTCTAGTGGTACTGCCAAGCAGAAGCCTAAGAAGAAGGAAGGATTTGGAGAGAAAGGGAGGGAGACAGCAGAAGGTCATGAGGGAGGCGGACAGACTCACAACATATCCCGTGAAACTGTCAAACCACAAAGAATAAAGATTTGAAGTGATCATGGGTTTCTGATGCTTCTTGCACTTTTGCACACCTGCAGATGTGAGGATGGTGATGTCACCTGTCTTGTCATCCATCTAGGAAATGGAGCTGTGGACCAAGGGCAATGGTCCCCTCCACCGCAGAGCTTGTCCTCACCCTGCTGCACACCTCTGCCTGCCCAGCCAGCTCCGACATCATCGTGCTTGCCGAGCCTGAACATTTTAGAGAGCAAACTCCAGACTTTTGGCTCCAGTGTTTGTTCTTCAAAGCACACTGGCTGCGCTCTAACTCTGCACAGAAACGGGGTTGGATGCGGACACTGGAGGTGGATTCTCTGGAAGCACTGATAAAAGAGATTTCATTTGTTTCTGACTAACTGACTCTATTTTGGCTTCACCCTGTGCTTTACCAGTCATGCCCTGACCTTCACTAACCACAGTGAGGAGGGGGATTGGGGGGGTTCTTACCCAGCTGCACCTGCAGTTCCAGGAGGTTCATTGTTTCTATAGTACCATGATGGAACTTATTTTTGAGAAATATCTAAGTGGAACTTTTTGTTATCTGGCCTGCCCCTGACATGATATAATTGTAGTTTTGAGCTTTATAAACCCTACTACCGCCTTTATAAACCCTACTACTGCCTTTCCTCATGGTCCGGAGTTCTTTCTGCCATTAGCCTGCTCTTGACCACCAGCTAGTAAATGGACTCTTAATTCAACCATCCCTGTGTGGCATTTCTCTGAGACTTAGGTATAACAAGACAACTACCACTGTGTCCTGTCTGAAGGACACGGTGTTCATTGGGTCCTGTCTCTAGCCTCAGCAGACCAAGTACCTCCATTTCTTTCTACATTAGGCCAACACATCAAATCCATTAGGTTCTAGTCAACCCCAAATGACATATGCCATTCATTCCTTCACTCACTCAACAGACAGACATTAAACACCGCAGAATGTGTCACTGTGGGCTCCCTGTCATCTGAATTTATAGCCTCGTCAGAGACATAGACATTAATCAAATAATTAGATGTAGACATGACATCTAGACACAGACATTAATCAGAATTAGATGCAAACATCTCTACAGTGGTCAGTCTATAAGGGAGAGATGTGGTATTCAAGACCAGGAAGTAAGGGGCGTTAACCAGTTCAGGAGGTCAGAAGGCATCACCCCCCCCCCCCAGGAAGCGAGGACCAACGCAATAGGATAAGTCAGAGTCGTGAAGGAGAAAGGATCCCAGGCACAAGAGTATGATTGGTGAGCAAAGATACAGGCATACTGATGGAGGTGTCGTGTGTGTAATCCTGAAACCCAGATCCATTCTCCTAGATTCTGCCTTACCTTAGAAAATGAACATACAGTTCTCCTCTGATGCCCAAGGGTCCCACATCAATGATTCAGCCAATTCCAGGTTGAGAATGTTTGACAAAAACGCAACTGTATGGAACACTGTACACCTTTCATGCCTGCCATTATTCCCTAGGTGATAGAACACATATTTGCATAGCTCTGTCTATGCAAAGCACAACTCTCCTTTCAAAGGGAGTAAGAGAGGATTTACTCTGAGCTGCACATGAGTGGCTTTGGCCTGGGGACACAGACTCGGGCTGTTCCAAATACCTGTTCCAATGTGGAAGCAGTTGCATGAACTTTTCTAGCCAAAGAACAAAAGGAAATCATGACTAAAGGCATTTTCTTTTTTTTTTTTTTAATTTTATTTATTTCAGTATGTGTATCAATGTACTGTCTGCATGCAGGTTTGTGCACCCGTGTCGTGCAATGCCGCGGAGTTCAGAAGAGGGTCTCGGATTCCCCTGGAACTGGAGTTCTCCTGGAACTGGAGTTTCAGACGGCTCTCGGCCGCCATGTGGGTGCTGGGGATCGAACCCGGGTCCTCTGCAAGAGCGGTCGGCGCTCTTAACCGCTAGGCCATCGCTCCAGCCCCGACTAAAGGCATTTTCTAAGACAGTGGTAGAAAGATGAGAAGGTAGGCAAGCTACAGCAGGGCAGGAATAGTTCTGTAGAACCTTTAAATGTTATCCAATATTCTTAGCTTTGGGGTTGATGGAAGCTAGCGAGCTGCCAACTTAATACAGTTCAAAAGTTTTCACCCAATAGTTGAAAGGATGTTGTGTTAGGCACAGAGGTACCAATGAATGGCTGTTAACGGGGTTAAAGGTAATCCCAGATAACTGGGCTCTGCAACGTTCCAGCTCTGCACATTCACAAAGTTCTAATTAATCAAACTTGTAGATGCTTTACATAGGCTTGGCTTTTCTCTCTGGAAACTTGAGTTTGGTTCATAGCCGTGTATATTTTATTAGGTATTACAAGCAGCCTAGAGATGGTCTAAGGTGCATGGGAGGCATGTAGGCCATATGCAAGTGTTGTGCCATGTTGTACGACGGTTACGAGCAGCTTAAGATTTGAGGGATCCCGGAGCAGTCCCCCGCAGATACCAAGGGATTGCTGGGGATTCTCAGCACCTCTGTCCCTAGCTCATGATCTTCTAGAAAGACCCAGACTCACATAAAACAAAAACCAAACATATGTTCTCCCTCATATGTGGGTCCTAGCCTATTGTGTTATACATGTATATTTGCAAGTATGGGTAAAATCTAAAAATCCAGAAAGGATATCAAAAGAGGGTAATATCAGGTGATGAGGAAGGGAGGGGCTAGAGGTAAAAGAGGAAAAGAGACTGGGTGGCCACGAGGAAGGAACGGGACAGCAAGAGTGTGCAGGAAGAGAGGGGGGCAGAACCCAAAACACACTTTGAAGAGACCATAAGGGCATCTGACACATTGTAGACCAGTTTTTAAAAAGATTAAAAAAAGGGGGCTGGAGAGATTGCCTAGCGGTTAAGAGTGCTGACTGCTCTTGCACAGGACCTGGGTTCGATCCCCCAGCACCCACATGGCAGCTGAAAACTGTCTTTAACTCCAGTTCCAGGGGAATCTGACACCCTCTTCTGAACTCTGCGGCATTGCACGACATGGGTGCACAGACCTGCATGCAGACAGTACATTCACACTCATACAAAAATAAATAAAATAAAAAAAATATATAAAAAATGATTAAAAAAGAAAAGTTGGGTAGAAGACTTGTGCCTGTAATTCTGCCTCCAGAGGGATCTGACACCTCTGCTCTCTTTGGGCACTTGTCCTCAGGTGCACCTGTATACACACACACACACACACACACACACACCTATATGCATATATAGCCTCAAGTCTGCTTGACACCATCTCGCTCCACAGTTCTTCTTTCCCTTCTCTTCCTCTTCCTCAGGGTACAAGAGTTTGTCATCGTTTGCAGTTATCTTCCATTCAACAAGAGGGGGATGTCCAGAAAGGCTAAGTGACATGTGCACTGTGTCAGCCACACTGACCTATGCTGGTTACTCAAAGCCAACCTGATAACTTGTCTGCCAGTCCTCGGTCATTTGGTCCTTGGCCACCATGAACTACCACACTGCATTAGCATTGGACATGTGCTGGTGAGTCAGAATTCCATCTCATTCCCACTGCGTCCACGTCTGTAGCCTTCAATGCAACCCTTACACAGCACTGGCTTGTGAGCCAGCTGTCTTCTGGTTAATACGTCAGGCTTAAACCTGATACCAATCTTGCATTTTCAAGGCTATCAGATCAACATGAGACTGGGGAGTTTAATCAACACCTGATCAATTCCAACTACTTTAATTAATTTTTTCCACCAAATTGCTCTACTCTTTAGTGGATTTTTATCAAATTGATCAATTGTATGAGAGTTGGAAAGATGTAATGGGATAATTTCATTAGGTTTCATTTTAGGGGGAACATGGGGTGCAGAAAGTAAAAACTATCATTGGGAATTGTGTAGATAAAATTTAAACCATAGGAAATAGCATTCTTTAAAGTAGCTACCAGAAAGAAAAAAAAATCATTCCCTTATTCATGCATATATTCATTCATCTATGGATTCCTTGCTATGAATTCCTTGAATGAATCCAATCTATGGATTCATTCATCTATGGATTCCACATCGATGTTGTGTCTACTGAGTCAGAACGGTTCCACAGGGATGCTACAGAAATGGTTCAGAGTATAGTTCAAATACACGCCAAGGAGCATTTTATTCTTTTTCTAGTAGCTACAGTTCACCCTGTGTTGCCTGCCCTATGAAGACTTTTAATCTGGAGATGGTTGGTGCTGCATTTGCCAGTAGAGGGCGCAGGAGAGCCATGAGGGGCAGAAGAAGCTTCACCCTTGGTTTCTTCCAGCTCCTACCAAGAGCTGCCAGCCACACAGCTAATATGTCTATTTGATTCCAGTCCCCCCTCCCTGGATGAGCAAAGGCTGTGGCTCAGTAAACACTCATTGAATACTCGGTGGGCAAATGAATACATTTTATAGAGCTCATGAAGTCCACCAACCAGACTCTCCTCTTCCTTTAGCAGAAAAAGCCCAAAGTGATCCTATTTTGTATACATGAACAAAAGCTTAACAAATCCTCTAGCTTTAGGATGCAAACTCTGATTTGTTTCAAAACTTGGTTATTGCCTTCCCAAACTTGAATTTTATTGTAAAGCTACTTTTGCTTGTCACTGAAGGGATTTTCTTATTGCAGGACTCACCAATTTATGCTCTGCTTCTTTTTATGTTGATAGTTCTTTTTAAAAAAAATCTATGTCATCCAGGAGGGGGTGGGGCCTGGGGTGGGGCCTGAGGTGGGGAACGGGGTTGAAAAAAAATCTCTGTCGTTGGTATCATTACAGAGGTGAGGAATAAATTATCCAAACCCAATCTAAAAGAGACCACCCTCCCATCACCACCCTCCCAGCCTGGTGATGTCTCAAGGTCAGGGATGTGTGGGAGCACCCCATGATGGATCCAGGGAGACTGAGATCAGCCTCCCCGCGTCTCCCAGGTCTTCTCTTACAACCCCAGGGCTGGGCTGGGGCTCTCCCATCCTAAACCAGATGCAATACCTCACCCTATCTGATAAGCAGGGTAAGGAAAATACCAGATTGGTTTGACTTAGAGCCCACTTTCACTTGTCCTGTTGGCCCGGGCATCCATCTCACTGGTCCACGAGGAACACAGACAGCATCCAGCCCTTCCTGTGGGCCTGACTGGCCTCTCTCATCAAGACCTGAGCTCAGGCCTCCAGATTCCTATAGGGAGATGCAGAGCCATGGCCCATCCGCCCACCCACCCACCCACCCAATGGCCTGCTTGTGGTCAGCCTTCTGAGGCCACACAGAACATCTGAGAGACAACCGAGGATTCCAACAGAGAACAAAGGTTGAGACTCAGCCCAACCCTTACCTCTGCCACTCAGCAACATCAGTCTCCTCTTCTGTGCCTCTGCTTCCCCTTCAAATCTCTATAAGATAGTGAGTAGAGGAATCTAAGGAGCCAGTCACTGTGTGCAGGACCCTCATGCACAAGGGCTTGTGGTCTCTCTCTCAGAGACAATATCACTTCTCAGTGCTGTTCTCCCCAGAGCTCCCTGCTCTGGCCTCTCCCCTCAGAAAATAAGACTCTCCCTGCCCTGCCCCTGGGCTTCAGGACCCACCCTCCTAGTTGAAGGACCTCCTCCCTCAGGGAGGGTGCTGCGTAAAAGTATTTGTAGTTTAAAGTTCATGGCCCCATAAAGAGAGGAAATTTTTATTTTGGGATCAATCCTACTGGGCGTCACCAAGGTTGTGAAGACCATCGTAAGAGACGATACACAGATTCCCCAAACGAGCTTGGTGCCATCCCCGGGGCCTGTTATATTTGAATGTAGGTGTCCCACACAGGACTATGTGCTTGAATATGAGGTCCCCAGCTGGTGGCATGGTTAGGGAAGTTATGGAAGTTTGAGACACAGGGCCTAGCCGAAAGACAAGGAGAAAGCTATTCATGATTAAACCCAGGCTCTCTCCAGCTGCTCTTCTGTGCTCTTCAGGCTAGCTGTCCTGCAAGTTCTGGGTGCTTCTGCCTCTACCTCCACCTTTCAGTAGGAGTGGTGGAATGACATATGAACCTCACTGTGCTAGTTTTCCATGTGTGTTTCCAGGGTGGGACTCAGGGCGTCAGGCTTGCGTGCAGAGCACCGTCACCTGCCAAGCCATCTAGGTGGCCCTCTAGTGACATTTTTGTGCCTGTTCTCCCCTGCCTTCCTTCCCTTCCTCAATACCATCTCTACCCCATTTGTTGAACACCTTGCATCCTGGCGTTCAACACATAGCAGATACATCTCAGGTATAGAACGGTCAAGTCACACACAGATCCTTTGAGCATCAGTTTCTTTGTCAACAAGATGGATGCTCTTCCTTACTGGAGAATGGGATGGAACGTAGGTAAGTGGCCAGCACAGCACTTCAAACGGTCACCAGGGCATCTTTCCGATCCCTTCTGGTGCTTTTGTCTGCTGCACCGAGTAACGTTCTTCCCCCACTTCCCACCACAGAGTGGGGCTGCAAGCCTTTATCCCACTAAATTTTATTTTGCTATTACAAAAACCAAGCCATGCTTGGTTACCAAAGATAACCCAGTCATCACATCTGATAGACAGCAAACCTAGCAGTACTTCATCCAGCCAGGTCAAGAAGGGACAGGAAGAGAAGGACTGGAGAACTCGGGGCCAGGTCCCAAGGACAGCAGGTCAGGAAACAGGCCAGAAGTCACTAGAACGCATCTGAGTCAGGCCAGAGTCCCCTGGGAACAGGTACTCCCAAGAGCGGAATCGCAGGTGCATTGACTTGGAAATGAGGATTCTGTGCACACAGCTCAGGCAGAACTGATGTCTTAATTATGCAGAAGCCTCTTTCTAGCCTGGGGCAGTTTTCAAAGGCCTTAAACGCAGGCCTAAGCATTCCTTTGCCTACTGTCTCCTAATGAGAACTCATCCAGTTCTTAAGTTTGAACCTGCAGTGTGATGTACCAACCAACTACTGAGCACTTTGCTGCCAAGATTGGGGGCCCAAACCAACCAGACGAAGCCCACCTTGACAGACTCAACCATTGTGTAAACCCATCAAGACCAGCTCTTTACAAAAATTAACTTGCTACTTTTTTAAATCAAACCAAGCCCATTCCTACTGACAAGAAAAGCAGGCCTTGGGTTCTAATTTTCACTCTCATGATGTTTTTCTCTTTAATTGCTAAGTAGAGTGGAGCACTGTGGATCACATAATGTGAGCTCCTCCACCCCCTTCCTCTCCCAGGCTAGCAACAATGAATTATTCCATTTGATATTAAAACCAGAGTCTCAGGCTTCAGCGATGGCTCATCAATTAAGAGCATTTGCTGTTCTTCCATAAGAACTGAGTTTGACTCCAGCACCCACATTGGGCGGCTCATAACCAGCAGGGTCTGACATCCTCATCTGGCCTCTGCAGGCCTCATACACATGTGGCATGTGTTCGCACACATGCAGGCACACACACACATAGATAAATAAATAAATAAAATATTACATATATAATTTTTAATTAAACCTTATTTCTTCCACATTCAAGGTTATAAGACCCCCAAACCCCACCCACCAGCCCAAGACAGTGCAAGATGCTAATACTGAAACCACATGCTTATTTACACAACACCATCGAGTGTTATAAACACACACAAGACTGGCTAGGATCAAGAAAACAAATGATACCAAGTGCTGGAGAGGTTGTGGGGAAAGGGGAACACTCATCCACTGGCTGGTACAGCCACTATGGAAAGCAGTGTGGAGAACCCTTGGAAGACTTGGAATGAACTTGCCAGCTGACCCAGCCATATCACTACTGGGTATGTACCCACAAGACTCAACTTACCGCAGAGATACATGTACAGCCATGTTTATTGCAGCTCTCTTCACAATAGCAAGGAGCTGGAACCAACCCAAGTGCCCCTCAACTGACAAGTGGATAGAGAAAATGTAGTACATCTACACAATGGAGTTCTATGCAGCAATAAAGAAAGATGACATTATGAGCTTTGCAGGAAAATGGCTGGAGCTAGATGACATCATGCTGAGTGAAGTAACACAGTCCCAGAAAAACAAACGATGAATGGTATCCCTCATCTGTGGATGCAAGTGGCAATTACCTAGTTGTATGACAAACTGAGCAACGTTAATGTGATCTGAAAACAACAGTGCTTTTATATTATGAATCCCTTAAAAAATAAATAATTAAAAAAAACACATTTTCTCTAAACACTTCGCAAGTAGGAATGCTGGAAATCTTTGTGCTAATCCCACGAGGGGACAAGTGCTGGATTTCCCTTATCTGAAACACCCGGGACCAAGAGTATTTCAGATTTCAGTTTTTTTCCAGATTTGGGGACTATTTGCATTTATATAATGAGCTGTCTGATGAACCAGAGTCCAAAATGAAACACATTTATGACTCAAGGATGGGATGCCGCATCCCTGAAGCCTGAATGTAATTTTAATTTACTTCATTTTTATTTTTTGTGTGAGTGTTTTGCCTGCATGTGTGTAAGTCCACCACATGGCCTATGATGCCTGCAGAGGCCAGAGGGAGACACTGGATCCAGGTCCTCTGCCAGAGCTGCCAATGCATTGAACTGCTGAGCCATGGCTCCAGCCCCTTTAGTGTAATTTTATGTATTTTAATAACTTTGTGCATGAAAGGCGATGTCACAGTTTAAGCCTCTTCACTATGACATTACACTGGTGGTTAAAAAAAAAGAAAAAAACTTGGTGGAGAGCATTTCAGTCTTCTGAATAGACAGACTCCACTTGTGTTCTTAGCTAGCCATGTTTTACAGACAAGGAAGTGATGCACAGAAAAGTCAAGTTACTTGTCAGTGGTCACACAGCTCATTGGTGGAAGAACAGCATTTGACACAGCATGGCTGACTGCAGTGTTTGTGCACATAGCCACTAACTTATGCTGCAAATACCATGTCGAGAATGTTCTACTACACCATTGGGAAGTACTCTCTTCTGTAAGATCCATGGTGAACTCTACCTCAAAACATCGATGCAACTTTACTGTTAAAATGTGAATCTCTAAATGTGCTTTGGAATTAACCTGTAGTTTATTTTCAGACTTTGTAATTTTGATTTATGTGTGGAGTGTATATACGCATATTTTGGAGTAATATAAAATCAAAGGGAACAAAAAAAGAGAGAAATACCTATTCAAAGAACTGACCAAAACAGGGATGCGGCATCCCATCCTTGAGTCATAAATGTGTTTCATTTTGGACTCTGGTTCATCAGACAGCTCATTCTATAAATGCAAATAGTCCCAGAATCTGGAAAAAAACTGAAATCTGAAATACTCTTGGTCCTGAGTGTTTCAGATAAGGGAAATCCAGCACTTGTCCCCTCGTGGGATTAGCACAAAGATTTCGAGCATTCCTACTTGTGAAGTGTTTAGAGCAAATGTGTGTGTGTGTTTTTTTTATATTTATTTATTTATTTATTTATTTATTTATTTATTTATTTATCTGCTTCCAGCACTTTGAATTGCTAATTCAGGCACACCCACCTTTGTTGCCTATCTGGAGTAGAGGGTAGAGTGGGTCTGGTAGGATCAAGGTCAGGTATCCAGGTCCCAAGAGTACGTGGCTCAGAGAGCTTGTTTGCAGTATAAACTACTTTTTGGATGCAAGGTTAAGTAAGTCATTAGTACAGATTCTGTCCACATGGTAAGTCATTCCTACAATGCTCTATTTGATGGTTCTCAAAGAGAAGATGGACAGTATCCAAAGAGTGACCGCAGAGCTTGTCCTCATACACACACTTGCACACGTGTGCACCTGTACATGTAAACACATGCACATGCACACACATATGTGAAAAGAAGACCAGATCGGCAAGGCAAAAGAGGTTCCTTCCCCAGCACTGACCAGAGCGGGAAAAAGAGCACCAAGTCCCGACTCAGGCCCTAGATACGGCAGCCCCGTGTCTCAGGAGCACAGCAAAGCAAGTGTCCAATCAAACATTGCCCTTCCCACCAAACCAATGACCATGCTGAGCCCAGCAGCACTTTTTATCTTGGTCAGTTTTTTTCAACCTATGTTCTAAGTCCTGTGCAATCTCTGCTTCACTGATGAGGGAAATAAAGGAAACTGAAGCATCAGTCAGTTAAGCATCTTCCCAAAATCATCATTCAAACCCTCCAGAGACATAGCTGATACAGACCCTAACCTCCAGTTGCTATCGGAGTCCCAGGGACAAGTCAGCTGACCAGATATTATTCCACCTGCTTGACAGGACTGGAAGACGTGACAAAAATAATGTGTGTGAGGGGTTGGGGAGGTGGCTCAGTGGTTAAAGTGGTTATATGCCATCATAAGTATCAGAGTTTAAATCCCCAGCACCCATGTAAATGCCAGATGAGTGTGGCAGCCAGGCTGTAACTCCGGCACTCAGGGATCCCCACAGCAAGCTGGCTATCCAGACTAGTCATATTCATGCATATTCATGAGCTCTGGGTTCAACTGAGAAACTCTGCATCAAAGAAAAAGTGGAGAGTGATTAAAGAAAGTTCCCAATGTCGACTTCAGGCCCCCACAGCATGCACACACATGTGCATGTGCACCTACACACACGTATGCCTAGAAACATCTAAGCACACACACACATGCACACAGAATATATGTGCATATGTGATTTGGACCGGGCTACCAAACAGTGTGGGCAGCTGCCTAAGAAAAAGTGAGAGAGTGTAAACATGAAGGGAAATGACTATTAGCTTCCCATCATGCCTTGCAGTTCCCACGGCTCAAGATGGCACCAGTCAGGCACACTCAGGCCACATGTGCCAGCGGCTGTCACAGGGGTGTGCTTTGGAGAAATTGATGTTAACCTTTCAATCTACTTGTTCTATAGAGGGATGGCAGTCTTCTCTGTGGTTTCCCCTGGATTAGCCAGACTCCTTCCATAGTAATAAACTCTCCACTCTCTGCCTGGAAAACATCACCCACCAGGCAGAGGATCAGTAACTTGCTGTAGGTATGTAGCCTTGAGGTACACTAGCCAGAGCCTGGCATGCGGTAAACTGTGCCCTCTAGGCTTGTGAAAACACACACATACTGTCTCGTCAATGACAAAAAAAAAAGCTTAATAATGCATCTTTTAGAACACGTGTCTGTCCTGGTGTGATCCACGGATCTACCACCATTACCTATACAATTACCTAATTCACCTTCATTCACTTGCTCATTCCAATGCCTGCTGAGTACTAAAACTATGCCAGGTTCTGAGGTCTTAGGGCACCGAACAAGGCACTGTGAAAGCAGAGGGTCAGCTCAGGGTCTACTACACACACAGCGAGCGCTGTACATGTGCTTGCAAACTGTCTCTGTCTAGTGCAGCAAGAATTATGCCCAGCAGGTATTCTGCCCCAATTTTACAGATAACAAAACTAAGGTGCAGAGAATACATTCACTCTAATAATCCTAACCACAATGTGTGCACCATATGGCTGACACTGCATCGATACTTCCCACATAACAATCCACTGTACTGCTCTTCACTCATAGGTCACAATATCATCATCATCATCATCATCATCATCATCATCATCATTTTTCTGGGCTAGAGATCATACCCAACACCTGGTACATGCTCAGCAAGTGGTTTATGACTGAGCCCTACAGCACTAATGTTTACCAATTATAATAGTAAGACATGGTCACTAGTTGAATTGTGTGTGTGTGTGTGTGTGTGTGTCCCCCTCCTGCCACCACCACCACTAAATTCACATTAGAAATCTTACCCCTCACGGGGGCTGGAGAGATGGCCTAGTGGTTAAGAGCGCTGACCACTCTTGCAGAGGACCTGGGTTCGATCCCCAGCACCCACATGGAGGCCGAAAGCCATCTGAAACTCCAATTCCAGGAGAACTCCAGCTCCAGGGGGAATCCAAGACCCTCTTCTGACCTCCACGGCATTGCATGACACGGGTGCACAGACCTGCATGCAGACAGTACATTGATACACATACAGAAATAAAAAAAAATTTTTTTTTAAAAAAAGAAAGAAATCTTACCCCTCAGTATCTCAGAATGTGACATTTGCAAACAGGGTCACATGGGTGTCATGACAATTAAAATGAGGCCATTCTTGAATGGGGTGGGGCCCTGATCCAATATAACTGGTGCCCATGTGCAAAGAACTCCAATTGAAGATGAAGGCAGGCACAGGAAATAGCTCTGAGGACTGGGGTTTTGCTGCCACACACAGGAAGCTTCCAGCACTGAGGAGCGGTGGAAGCCTGGCTTCACCTTCAGAGGAGTATGGCCCTGCTGACACCTTGACCTGGGACAACATCAGGCATTTTCTGCTACTGAGCCATAGCAGCTGTACCAAAGTGACACAGTGTCACTGTGTGGGGTGCCTTTACCTAAGAGATGTTCAAGTTCCAGCTATACAATCAGGACCTGGGACTGTTTGGATTTAACTAATCTAACAGAGCAAGGAGGCCTCACTTCCGAAGGGGAAACTGAGCCCTTGTGATTCTTACCTGAGCTTCATACTGTGCATAGTGGAGTCAGGACTGAACGCAACCCAGGCTATGAGTGTGTGTGTGTGTGTGTGTGTGTGTGTGTGTGTGTTATGCACATGTGTGGGGATGTGTGCCCATGTGAAACACAAGGCCAGAGGAGCATTTCAGGTGTCCTGCTCTTTGAGATAGGCTCTCTCACAGAATGTGGAACTAGGCTGGCCCCAGCAAGCCTCAACAGTGCTGCCTCTGCCACCCACAGTGCTGGGTTACAGCCGTGCATGGCCGTACCTAGCTTGGTGTGTGGGTGCTGGGGATCTGAACTCAAGTCCTCATACCTACAGAGCAAGTTCCCATATGTGCTATCTACCTAGCGCCAACTCTGGGTTCTTTATTTAAAATAATAATTATGGACTGGAGAGATAGTTCAGCAACTGCTCTTGCAGAGGACCCTGGTTCAATTCCCAGCATCCACATGGCAGCTAAGAACCATCTTTAACTCCATAGCTTGTCCCCTCTGCACAACAGTAGTAAGAGTGTCCCCCAAAGACATGCCCAGAATGTTTTTGAAATTTCATGGCTGGCATAAGGGACACTGGCATTGTTTTACAGCTCTGCTGCTAATCTCGGAGCCATTCATCCTACTGTCTCTCTTCTTCTGGGCCAGAAAAGGGTCCTGAGGAAAGGCACTTGCATATTCCCCAGAGATATCCAAGTGGTGAGGAATCTGGGAAGTAAGGACATACCACCATCCTGAAATTCCATCTGAGAATTCATGATAAAATACTACAACACCCAGCAACAGAGACCAGGCAGGACCGGAGGCTCTCCTTTATACCAACAGGAAGACAGACCTGGGTTCCTTCACTGGAAGGTCCCTGCTTCCTGGTTCAGACCAGAGCACAAAGCAAGCACATGGTAGCCTCATAGAATTAACAGAGGAGAGACTCCTGTACGGACACAGGCTTTCCACAGCCCCCTTGATGGGTCTGAAATGTTATTGTTAGCAATTCATTCCTTTGAACCTAAGTACAAAGTCTCCTATAAAATGTACAACTCTGGACTGGAGAGATGACCTAGTGGTTAAGAGCACGGACTGCTCTTGCAGAGGACCCGGGTTCAACCCCCAGCACCCACATGACGGCTGAGAACCATCTTTAACTCCAGTTCCAGGGGAATCCGATACCCTCTTCTGAGGTTCCATCCCCTAAGGATGGAAAAATGGCTGGGAGGGAGGCAGGAGGCAGAGTGCAAGGAGCATACGCCTGGCAGGCTGCCCACATGGCTTCCCTGAGTGGACAGTGCTGCTCTTTGCAGAAAACCTGAGTTCACTTCCCAGTACCCACATCAAGCTGTACACAACTGCCTGTAACTCTGGTTCCAGGAAATCTGATGCCCTCTTCTGGACTCCATAGGCACCTACACTCACGTATGCACATTCTCTCACACAGACACACACAGACACAAATAAGTAAAAGTAAAATAACCGCTTAGAAAAAGATGAATGGCTCCTGAGGTGTAACACTTGAAGCTGACCTCGGGCCTACACACACGTGCACATACACAGACACTCATGTGCACCTGTGCCCCCACACACATGCTCACATACATATGCACATGTGCCCACATCCACACACTCAGGTGCATAGGCATACACATGCACACGTATGTGCTTAGGCACACATGCGCCCACTCCCACAGACATACGCTTCATTGTCTTTTTCATCTGATTATGTGGCTGCATACCTTCCTGCATTAACTTAAGTTGAATTAGCCATAGAATTATATCTGGTAATGATTGCTGGCCACATACACAACTGCCTGCTATATAATTTGAAGGGCACTAGGCCAGTTCCAACCAACCAAAAGTATAGCTATCTTGCCAGGCATGGTAGAGCACATACTTAGGAAGCAGAAGCATGTGTATCTCTGTGAGACTGAGGCCAGCCTGCTCTACGTAGTGAGTTCCAGGTCAACTGAGGATACAGGGAGACCCTGTCTCAACAAAACCCTTTTTAAATAAATAAGGAACAAAAGTATTAGCTACCTCAAATGTTGAGGGCAGGGCACCATTTTCTGCATTTATGGTTCTTTTGGATTTAACACTAAAAGGGGGCATATGCTCATTTAAATGAAAATTGTTCCCAAAAGGTTAGAACCAAGAGTTGGTAGTGCAGTTTCAGGAAGTTGTCTGTTGTGTTTTATCATAGTAATGGAAAAGCAACTAATATAGGGCATTAAAAAGAATCATTTCACTTGCTATATTTCAGTTGTGTGTTGACGCTTCAAATATAAAAGATTTAGAACCACAGCAGGCAGGGTAGGTAGGTGCAGTGAGAAAATCTGAGGCTTTGCTTTAGAAAGTCTTTTCCTACACCTATGTCTTGTAGGTTACTGCCAATGTTTTCTTCTATCATTTTCAGTTTTGGGTTTCACATTGAGGTCTTTGATCCATTTGGAGTTGATTTTTGTACATGGCAAAAGGTAGGGGGTTAGTTGTATTCTTCTATGAGTGGTGGTACAGTTTTGCCAACACCATTTGCTGAAGATGCTGTCTTTCCTCCATTGAGTCTTCTTGGCCCCTTTGTCGAATATGAGGTGGATGAAATTGGATGTGCTCAGGTTTGGATCCTCAATTTTGTTCCATTGATCTACAGGCCTGTTTTGTGCCAATACAAGGCTGTTTTTATGACTATAGCCCTGTAATATAGTTTGAAGTCTGGTTTGGCAATCCCCCCTGTATTGCTCTTTTGCTCAGGGTTGCTTTGGTTATCTGGGGTCTTTTGTTTCTCCATATGAACTTTAGGATTTTTTTTTCTAGGTCTGTGAAGAAGCTCGTGGGGATTCTAATTGGGATTGCATTGAATCTGTATATAGCCTTGAGTAGGATGGTCATTTTTACTATATTGATTCTTCCAATCCATGAGCATGGGAGGTTTTTACATCTTCTAGTATCTTCCTCAATCTCCTTCTTGAGGGATTTAAATTTTTTCTTTGTAGAGATTTTTGGTGTGTTTGGTCAGGTTTGTTCCTAGATAACTTATTTTTTGGAGGCTATTGTGAGTGGGAAATTCTCCTTGTATTCCTTCTCCAATTGCTTGTTATTGAGACATAAAGAAAGGCTACCAATTTTTTCTAAGTTAATTTTGTATCCCACCACTTTACTGAAACTGTTGATGGTTTCTAGAAGTTTTCTGGTGGAGTTTTTGACATCCCTTAGGTAAACTAGCAACTGCACAAAAAAATAAGGTCAACAATTAACAAATGGGACCTTATTAAACTCAAGAGCTTCTGTACACCAAAAGAAACAATCAATGAAGTGAGGAGAAAACCCACAGAGTGGGAGGAAACCTTCACCAGTGATTCATCTGATAGATCATTAACACCCAAAGCATATAAACTACTCAAAAAACAAGGAGGAAGAAAACAAATGACCTACTCAAAAGATGGAGTAAAAAGCTGAACAGAGACTTCACAAATGAAGAAGTAAAAATGGCTGAGAAACACCTTAAAATTTATTCAGCATCATTAATAATTATGGAAATGCAAATTAAAACCACTTTAAGATATCATCTCACTCCAATAAGACTGGCTAGGATCAAGAAAACAAATGATAGCAAATGCTGGAGAGGTTGTGGGGAAAGGGGAACACTCATCTACTGCTGGTGGGAATGGAAACTTGTACAACCATTATGGAAAGCACTGTGGAGAACCCTTAAAATACTCAAAATGAGCCTATCACCTGACCCAGTCATACCACTCCTGGGTATATACCCACAAGACTCATCCTACCACAGAGATACATGCACAGCCATGTTTATTGCAGCTCTCTTCACATTAACAAAGAGTTGGAACCAACCCAAGTGCCCCTCAACTGATGAGTGGATAGAGAAAATGTGGTACATCTACACAATGGAGTTCTATGCAGCAGTAAAGAAAGATGACATCATGAACTTTGCAGGTAAATTGATGGAACTAGAAGATATCATGCTGAGTGAAGTAACACAGTCCCAGAAAAACAAATGATGAATGGTATCCCTCATCTGTGGATGCTAGTACCAGATCCATAGTTGAAAGGCAAGCTGAGAAAATTTAATGTTATATTTCTTTTTATCTGAAGGCAACTATGCTGTTATAATGTGAATCCCTTAATGGGCTCTAGAATTAACTGACCATTTATTTTCAGACTTTGTAATTGTGGTATATGTATGGGGGTATGTATTCATATATTGGCATAATATAAAATTAAAGGGAAAAATGTGAACTAAACATATTTTGGAATTAGCATACAGTTTATTTTCAAAAGTCATAATTTTGGTATATATGTGACATATATAGGCATATTTTGGACCAATACAAATGGGAGGGAACAACAATGACAAAAAGACTGGATCAAAGAACTGACTGAAATAGTTAACTTCTGCCCAAACAATAAACTTGTGCAGAGAAAAGCTTTAAAAAGACTGAGAAAAAAAATGCAAGACATGTATGGCAGAAAGCATGAACTGGGGTGGGTTGGGGGTCATGGAAAATGGAGTGTGTATAAATTGGACTGAGAAATGATGTATGAAATACACAAAACACCAATAAAATATGTTACCAAAAAAAAAAAAAAAGAAAAATCTGAGGCTTTGCATTCAGCTCTAGTAACCACTTCATCCAACCACTAGATGGCACCACACACAAAACGTGCTGGAGGCCCAGAAAAGAATCAAGGGACTTCGATGCAAAAGAACTGGACTCACCCCAAAAAAAGTCTTAAAGCTAAGGAATGCTGGATGCAGATCACTCTAGATAAAGCGGGCTTGACTTTCTGACTGTCACCAAAGGAAAGGCCACAACTCGGGCACAGTGTATCGCAGCTGATCCTCTGCGCCTCCTCTGCGACAGTACAGATACTACTACTTCCCAAGTGAGAACATTACGAGTTGAAAGGTGATTTCTTGCTCAGTCACCGAGCTAAGAAGTGGCTGACCTACAACAAAACCCATGCTCTTTCCCTTACACCTCGACACACATATGTGGCTGCTGCCATCATGCCTGGGGGTCACCATTATTCTAACCATTATCTCTTTTATTTTACTAGAGCAAGTTTTTACCAGTAGAGGAGAATGGCAAGCTGCATCTCCCAAGAAGAAAAGGGACTGCTGGGGCTGGAGAGATAGCCTAGCGGTTAAGAGTGCCGACTGCTCTTGCAGAGGACCCGGGTTCGATCCCCAGCACCCACATGGCAGCTGAGAACCGTCTGTAACTCCAATTCCAGGAGAACTCAAGTTCCAGGGGAATCCGACACCCTCTTCTGACCCCTGCAGCATTGCACGACACGGGTGCACAAACCTACATGCAGACAGTACATTCATACACATAGAAAATAAATAAATAAAAATTAAAAAAAAAAAGAAAAGGGACTGCGACCTGTAATTTTGAAACAAATTTGTTATTCAACGTAAGAGGTCCAAAATTATTTTATAACTTATGAATGCAACATGGAATGAAATCAAACCAGTTAACATATACAGCACCTCAAATCCTTCACTTTTCTGGTGGTGAGAATTTTTTTCATTTTTTAACAATAAGTAATAATTTATTAGTACAAGCATCCTTCATGTAAAACCAATTTGCAAGCAGTTGTGCCCAAACCCACACAACCCAAGGGTCCCACCATCCAGCTGGGGGGCTTGTATGTTCAATCAAGTTGATCAAATGAGTGTCCAGTCTATATTGCTGTAGTTTCACCATTCACCCCAATCACAGCCCTTACGTTCTACCATGCCCCTCTTCTGCAGATTGTTCCCTAGGCTTAGAAAAGGGGCACGGGTGGACGAGAAGCAAAACAGCCTACTTTCTCTGGAGCTGTTGTCTTGGACTCTGGTCAATTCTGGCTGTTTCCTTTCATGGGCTGACAGTTTGTCCAGGAATAACCTTTCAGTCCTACTAATGAAGCACAGGCATTTAGATGTATAGGTATTTAAACAGTACTAATTGTTATGGTAGGTTACTTTGGTATAGACACAGATGTTTGTATGGTATGTTAATCCATGAATTACATTTTTTTCTGTTAAATATGACAGGGTCTTACTGTGGCTTATAACATCTCCTAACTGCTAGGGGATGTAAGCTTGTGACATCAGCCGTGGGTTATTCCTCCAAGGAGAGAGCTAATAGCCAATTAGATTTGGGTTATACAGACATATGGCTGCCACTGCTGCACAGTATTTCCAGGCAGGTGAGGTGTAGCTGGTGCTGACAGAGGAGTCTTGCTTGACTCAAGGAGAGTCGTATATTTGCTTTATTGGTTTAGTGGCCTTTGGTAACACTCTCTGGTATTCCAGAGACCAACTGTACACTTGCAAGTGCAGTCTCAATACATCTTTCCCATGCTTACATCAGGTCTTTGACAGCAGGGCCTTATCGCCTCTCTTCTTGCAGGTATCCCAGTTTAGAGGCAAGAAGCCTTTACCTTTTGGGGGGGCTTGGATTCCCTGGCCAACATCTCCTTGGTAGAATAATCCATTGCTGATGTCAGAGCTCTCCTGTTTTAATATATTTTGCTTAAGTACACAGCTTAAGGAGACTTTAGTATTATATTTGGTTCAGAATAGAGAATAATCCTTTTCACAGTTCCTATGTCTATTAGTCAATTAAAGAAGGCAGTTTTACCAGTTTTATAAGAGATTACCTCTATGACAGTTGGCTCCAATTTACAGTTAGAGAACGACCTCATCATCATCATATTCCTCCTTGTTCTATGCAGGAGAGGTAAGAAAATCTCTCCTATTAAAACTTTGTGGCACCTAGAAGGTAAGTTTCATTAGGACTCATTATAAATAGTTGTTACAAGTAGGATCCACAGAGGGGTGGTGAGAATTTTTGAAAGTACTCTCTTCACTGCGTTTAAACCTATAGCACTGTAGTACTAAGCATATTCGCCACAGTCTGAGGCTTTGCACTAGTCCAGCATCCCCCCAAGCCCCCACCCTCTGCGGTCACTATTCTGCTCTATGCAGCCAAGGTCAGCTGTTTCAGTTCCAAGCATAGGTAAGAATACATTCTCTTCTCTTGTGGCAGACCCATATCACCTAGCACAATGCAGTCCAGTATCAATGTTATCATAAATGACAGCAGTCCCTTCTTTGGAAGGTTAACTCGTATTCCATTCTGCATGTGTGCCACAATTCCTCTATCCACTTGTGTGTTAATGAACACCTATGTTGTTTCCATGTTCTACCTACTGAGTATGCTGCAGCCAAGAACACTAGAACACGGGCATTTCAGTAACACACTAATTTCACATTCTGTGGGCAGAAGTGTCGTTTTTGTTTGTATTATGTTTGACACGTGTTTTATAGGTGACACTTCACTGGCAGAAAGTTGTACGTGTGGTTTTCATTCATCTAGTTCGCTCCTCTGTCATTTCTTGTGGGAAACCAATATCCTTCATTATGTACATAGTTCCTTCAAATTAACACTCTCCCACCTACAGGGAGGAGGGGAGGCTCACAGGACTCAAGAAGCTAATGAAAGTTGCAAGGTTCAAGAAGTCCATGAATCCGGCTGGAGAGATGACTCAGCAGCTCAGAGCACTTATTGCTTTTGCAGAAGACTTGGGTTTGGTTCACAGCACCTTCACTAGGTAGCTCCCAAATACCTGTAACTCCAGTTCAAGAGATTCCAATCCCCTCTTCTGGCCTCTGCAGGCACCTGCACGCATATGGTACACACACAGACAAGGAGGCACACACACACACACACACACACACACACACACACACACATACATAAATAAATAAAAAGGCATAATTCTTTTCAAAAGCAGCAGCAAGCAGCTCATGAAACTTATGAGGTCCAGAAAGTTGTAAGACTCATATGATCTTCCTTGAGGCTATACAGGCAGGAAACAATTGTTGGAACAGAGGATACTAAATGCTTCTCTCTTTAGTCAAGCCGCCTGCAAGTTGGGCAAAGAGCTCAAGCTTCTGTGAGTCATCACTCATGCTGGGGTGGACTTTTGGGTAATGCAGCCATTTTGTTGCCTATGCTCCTGCAGGTAACCCCTCACCAGTGTTCCTGTAAGCAACCTCAGTGAACTCATTAGTTCGCCAAGCTAGACTTGAGTGGAATGATCTCTTTGGTCTACCTTCAGTGCTCTATGTGGGGTGAACAGAGGATTGCCTGTTCACATCTTACCAGGAAATGTCAAACAATACTCTTTGCGCATATTTACTCTCACACAGGAAGTAAGAAAGTAATGCAGGTACAAAGAAAATTCCCACACGTTAAGAGACACAGAATGCTTACCTAGGTCCACACTGTGCCACTCAGACACAGGAAGTGGAAGGAAAGCAGCAGTGGGTAAGGGTGAAGCTCGACCCTACCCACAGCAGAACCAAAACAGCAGTGAACCCACAGTAAAGCTGCTCTCCTGTTATTGATGCATGCAAAGACTTGCAGGGGGCCCGACAAGTGGTCGAGACCTGCAGCATGCCCTGGCTTTGACAGCTGCTTCTACAGTGAAGACCCAACGAATGAGTAATCATGGTAGACTCAGAGGTGTATTCAAAAGACACACAAAGCACACATGGAGAGAAGAATATGGCAGGGGAGGGAAAAGAGAGTTGAGGGGAAATGGCTTTAAAATCCATGAATAAAAGTCCATGTAAAGGACGCACACCAGGAAACCGGAATGGCAAGTACCAAGGCTCAGGGGCAAGGGACAGGGAACAGCCATTGGATGGCAAAAGTTTTGGGGTGTCCAGTGCAATGGGAGGCTGGGGCGACTGGGATAGCAGACGAGGGTGAGGCTGGAAAAGCATTGCAGGAACACTGGCCCAGGGCCAGGAACCCTGCGACAGTGTGGTCTGGACTGAGACGCACTCCAAGTATAAAACACGGTCCAGATTTTGAAGACTCAGTAGGAACAAAGAAAGTTAAATGTTTTTGTATTGTTTGCCTGTGGAGATGATAATATTTGGGATATATTTAGCTAAATAAAATACACTACTAAAATTAATGTAGTCTGCTTTTCTTTAGTATGTGAAAGTGGCTACCAGACAATGGAGGGCCTCGTAGGTGGCTGGTATTTGATCTCCCCTGGCCTCGACTGGGCATACTGCCATCAGCTGCCACCATATGGGGCTCAGAGTTGAGTCTGGAACAGAAGGGGAGCCATTTTGTCGCCTGCATGATGAAGAACACTCCAGAAGGGGAGAGCTGTGATCTGGGAGAGTACTCCAGGGTCATTACAATGTTCTAATCAGAAACGTCTAGGGGAGGCTGGAAATGTGGGTCACTGCTTATTAAAAGTGTGAGCCGTTCTTGCAGAAGACCCAAGTTCAGTTCTCAACACTCAGGCTGGGCAGCTCACAACCACCTGTAACTCCATTTCCGGGAGATCCAACACTCTCTTACTGCATCCCTGGGCATCTACACTAACAGGCACATGTATACATATGCACACACACACATGTACACACACACACACATATTTAAAAATAAGGGGCTAGAGAGACTGCTCATGGTTAAGAGCACTGGCTGCTCTTGCAAAGGACCCGAGTTCAGTTCCCAGCACCCACACGATGGCTAACAACTGTCCATAATTCCAGTCCAGGGGATCCCATGCCCTCTTCTGACATCTGTGGGCAGTGCATCACACAGGCACACTTACATACATGCAGGTAATACACTAATACATGTAAAAAATGTTAATTAAAATAAATAAAATCTTTTTAAAGCTAAAAAGAATTTTGATTTTAGGAAATGTTTAGATCTGAACAAAGCTGGGACAGAAAAGTTGAGAAAAGTGTCCAGGAGAAAGCACCAGGCACTATAAGAAAAAAACCACCCACAGGATCAGATGACAGCTCTCTGAGGAACATTCTTCCTTCTTTATGCCCCTGCTCCCTGACCTCCAGGAAATCACAGAATCTAACCTTCCTGTAGCAGGACAGAAAACATAAAGAAGCAAAAGAAAGAAAGAAAGAAAGAAAGAAAGAAAGAAAGAAAGAAAGAAAGAAAGAAAGAAAGAAAGAAAGGA
>VZQC01013272.1:1154679-1339627 GCA_009823505.1 Rhizomys pruinosus | reverse complement strand
GGAGGGAGGGAGGGAGGGAAGGAGGGAGGGAGGGAGGGAGGGAGGGAGGGAGGGAAGGAAGGAAGGAAGGAAGGAAGGAAGGAAGGAAGGAAGGAAGGAAGGAAGGAAGGAAGGGAGAAAGGGGGGGCAGGGAGGGAGGGAGGGAAGGAAGGAAGGAAGGGAAGGAAGGAAGGAAGGAAAAAAGAAAGAAAGAAAGAGAGAGAAAGAGAGAAAGAGAGAGAGAGAGAGAGAGAGAGAAAGAAAGAAAGAAAGAAAGAAAGAAAGAAAGAAAGAAAGAAAGAAAGAAAGAAAGAAAGAAAGAAAGAAAGAAAGAAAGAAAGAAGGAAAGAAAGCGGTGTTCAGAACATATAAAAATAACATGGAGAAGCTTAAGGCCTGGGTTTACTCCCTGTTCCCTGTGAAGGGTCCAGGAGGAAAACCCAAGCCCCTTGGCCCAGGGCAGCAATCCCAACAGTGTGGTCCTTTGTGCCTTCCTTCAAGACTGCTGACAGGAAGGGCTGTTACCATGGAAACCAGTCCAGCCAGGAAGCAGCCGGGAGCAAACACAGACAGTCTCACGGCCTGCTCTGTCCACAGAGTCGACCAGTTGGTAAATATTACACCAGGCACATACCAGAGACGCAGAGAAAACAGTGTCACCCGGGCTCTGCTGGCCTGGCTCCAGGGGGAGCGCTGCACTCACCGGGAACTGAACAGCTCGGGTCCTGGTACCAGAGAGGACCTTCCAGAAGACAGAGAGGCACCGCGCTGCTGCAGTGAGATTTTATTATATTTGGCACTGTATAGCATGTAGCCTGGTAGATGCTGGGAACAAGAGAGATGCCAAGTGATGCTAAAGAGAAGCAGGAATTGAGTGATCAAGTTATCGTCTTCTTACAGGGACCAACTTGCTCCTCTTTAAAATAGGTACCCTCAGTGCTGGGGACATGGTCAAGTGCTGAGTTCAGTCCCAGCACCCACATGGTAGCTCACAACCATCTATCGCTCCAGTTCCAAGTGTTCCAGCACCCTCTTCTGTCCTCCGTGGGCACCGTATGAACGCAGCACACATATAGACAAGCAAGTAAAACACTTTTATACATGAAACAAAAATAAATCACTTTAAAAACAGGTATCATCTACATATCACAAAGTCAGTGTATTACACATTGATAAACCAAATCAATGTGTAGTTGCCATACAGTAAGTGGTCAGTAAATGTTAGCTTCATTGTCCACTGCAGTAGATCCACAGACTCCAGACTGAGCTTCCCTTCTGAACACCATACAAGTACATACCATAGCTTGCTTGTTTTATTATTTATGTAGTGCTGAGAATTGAACCTATATCCTCATGCATTCTAAGTAACTAAATGCTTTACCACTGAGCTATGTTCCCAGCCCATCCACTCGCATCTCAGATATTCCACATCTTGTAAGCCTCCTTGACGTTCCCCCCATGTATGACCCATAAAACCATCAAGTGACAACCTCCTTCGGTTTTCCACAGGAACTGTACCTAAGCCATATCTCCTGCATCTTCTGCCAGTGGAATTGGTGTAGATTTAAACCCTGCAACTGTCAACCATCGAAGCTCTTCCTGTTCGACTTCTGTTGCTGCTCTAATCGACAATTTACAGACAAACTGTCCTTTGTCCTTGCAGAGCTTGCCACCCAGTACAACAGGTATGAAAAGGTGCTCTCTGGGCTGGAGTGATAACTCAGTGGCTAAGAGCACTGACTGCTCTTGCAGAGGACCCGTTTCGATTCCCAGCACCCACATGGCAGATAAGAACCATCTTTAGTGCCGGGCGTGGTGGTGCACACCTTTAATCCCAGCACTCTCGGGAGGCAAAGTCAGGTGGATCTGAACTCTGTGAGTTCAAGGCCAACCTGACCTACAGAGCAAGCTCCAGGCCAGCTGGGACTAAAAGGAGACCCCTGTCTTGAAAATAACAACAACAAAAAAAGTGCTCTCCTAACTCCAGAATCAGAACTAACTGAGGTGACTATTTAGAAGCTAAATCCCAGACCTACTGAATCAGAACATGAGGGAGTAGAACCCAGAAACTTCTACGTTCAGCCCAGTTCCTGGGAAACATACACGCCCAGTGACTTCTCAAATCCTCGGTTCTGTCTGAATTGTTTCTGCATTGTTTTAAATCCTAGGTTCTTTTTCACTTGTTTTTTTTGTTTGTTTGGGGTATTTGGTTTTGTTCTGAAACAAGGTCTCACTAAATTGCGGAGGCAGGACTTAAACTCATAACCTTCCTGCCTGAACCTCCTGAGTAGCTGGGATTATATGCCTGCCCCACCAGCTGGCTTTGTTTCTTAAATTTGTTCTTGGACTACCTGCATTGGTATCTCCTAGATGGGTGTTAGACACATAGAACTTGGAATGTTGACTCAGCTCAATACTTGTGGCCTCTGGACTTAGAAACGTCAAGGATAACAAGCTACCACAGTGGTTCTAAGTCACACTGAGAGTGGAGAGCTTCCTCAAAAGCCTACCTCCAGAGAGTCTGATTCCATACACCTGCAGAGAGAAAGAACCCAGGACATCCCTCCAGGTGGTAGGAGCACTGTTAACCCACACAGGACACATCGAGCAGTGCTGGTATAAATGGAGCTTATTCTAGTTTGTGTGAGGACCTGAGTCTGGATACCTCAGAAACCATGTCAATACTGGATAGACATGGCAGCCCACCTCTAATTATAGCCTTAGAAAGCAGAGACAGGGGATCCCCAGAGCAAGGAGGCTAGCAAGATTAGCCATATTGGCAAGCTCTGGGTTTGATTGGGAGACCCTGCCTCAATGAATTAAGTGAAAGAGTGAACGAGGAAGATTCCCGACATCAGCCTTAGGCCTCCATGTGCACAAGCACTTACACATCATGTGTGCCTGCACACACTTTCACATCACACACACACACACACACACACACACACACACACACACTGGAAAAAGAAAAAAATGTAAATATATACCTGTTAAGAAAGAATGTACATAAGTCCCACTAAACCACAATGTCTAAGTCTTTAAAATATCCTGGAAGATATTTGAGAGTTGTTGGTGTGGAAAAATAAACATGACATAAAACTGACCATCGAACCATCTTATAATGTACCATTCAATGGGCTGGGCCCCAGTCCATTCAAAATTTCATGCAACTATTACCATTATCCAGTTCCAGAACTGATGTTGCACACTTGAAAAAGAGAAGTCATACCTATTCCATAGTCCCTTTCTCAGCTTTCCTCAGTCAGTGGACTGTTCTGTTCTGTTCTGTTCTGGAGATTTCAGATAAATGAGTTCACACATGTGGCCACTTGTGCCTATCTTCATTCACTTCTCATAGTGTGCTTGAGGTTCAGCCACACTAAAGAATGAACTGGTACTTCATGGCCTAACTAGCTCACTAGTATTCCACTGTACAGATACGTCACAGTTGGGTCACCCCTTCATCAGTCAGTGGAACATTTGTCTTGTCTCCAGAACCAGGAGTGTGACTAGTGTTGCTGTAAACACTTGTGTGCACGCATTTATTTGAGCACCTCTTATCGATTCTTCTTGGTACACACCTAGGAATAAAACTGCTGAGTCATTTACTCAATCCATGCTTAGACTACTGAGGAACTGCTGACTTCCAGGCAACATAGCACAATTTTGATTTTCCCATGTGCTCATCAACATTTATGTCTTTTCTTTATTTCTTTTTTTAAACTACAGAGGACTTGTAGAGGCAAAGTATGGTTTCATTGTGGTTTTGATCTGTATCCCCACCCTCCCAGTGACTAGCAACACTGGATATCTGTTCATATTCTTACTGGCCATTTATATACCTTCTTTTGAGAAATATCTATGCCAGAACATTGACAATGCATTATTGCATTCCTTGTGGGGGTAGAAGAGTTACTTATATCTTTCTTTACACTACTGAGGTCCAGAGAGACACAGTGGCTGCTCCAAGTTATCATGGGACTCTCATCAGTACTGGAAGAAACAGAGAGAAAATTCCATTTACTCACCCACCACCCAGGATGTTCATACAAACACATCTCCACATTCATGATTCCATTTCCTGTCTGGGAGATTAGGGTACTTGGAATCCTATCACAGAAGTCGCCTCTTTTCAAAAGTCAAGATGTCATACATCTACAAAATTCGATGCCTTCAAAGGAAGACTCCCAGTACTGGATAATTTCCAACGAGCAATCTGACATTACAGAATAAGTGAGATTAGAACCTTCCTCTGGGGATCTGGAATGACTCCAGTATTGGGCATTTCCTGTAATTAGAGACTATTTCTATTTTGAAGCATCTGTCATCTACTGAAGGAATGGGTGAATAACCAGAAAGCAAGTATCTCAAACACAAAGAACCAAAGAGCAAAAAAGGTGAAACTCAATAACAATCTTGAGTTTGAAGGAGATAATAGTGACAGGACTGAGTTGCTCGTTTATAACCAAGTGTGACCACCCCTGCCTTCCTGGGTTACCTCTGAAAACATTGAGTCAACCAAGACCAAGTAGAAAATACAAAACACCCATGACTTATGACAGCTCTGACCCACACTATCAATTTATGATTCCTGTGCCATGTGCTCCTTCCCCACGTAGGAAAAAACCAAGAATCCTGGTTCATAACCATATCCGATCCAAAGAAGCTCAAATGAATAAACAAAGCACATGTTGTATGGGAATTTGTCACACACCTGGGCTGGTCCAAGGATGTAGAAGTCAAGGAGTAGGGTGCTGGAGAGATGGCCTAGTGGTTAAGAGCGCCGACCGCTCTTACAGAGGACCCGGGTTTGATCCCCAGCACCCACATGGCGGCTGAGAGCCGTCTGAAACTCCAATTCCAGGAGAACTCCAGTTCCAGGGGAATCCGACACCCTCTTCTGAACTCCGCGGAATTGCACTACACGGGTGCACAAACTTGCATGCAGACAGTACATTTATGCACGTACAAAAATAAATGAAATTAAATTTAAAAAAATTAAAAAGAAGTCAAGGAGTAGAATGAACTAGAACATCTAAGATGGCTAATGGACAGCATTGACTTCAAAGAAGCAAAGCAAGCTAAATTTGTAAACATAAATCCTATTCAGTCTCAAGAGAGATTTGGAATAGACTATCAAAAATAATATGTTAATAAGATAATGTTGCAGTAATGAATTCATTCCAGGGGAAAGAGATACTAATTCTTATATACGACAGAACACAGGACCCAAAGTCTACAGGTAGCAACAAATTTTCCTATGCTCTTCCTAGCAACCAGGGAGAAAATATATATCCAAAATAGGCATTTTTAAATACTTGAAATAAATCGTTTTTCAAAATGGAAAATTTTCACAAAGAACGTTTTCAATTAACTAAAATGTCTCCTGGTGATTCAAACATAAGGTTTTGATATGTTTCCCTGAAAACTGTCAGTCTGCTTTTCTCTGTTTTAGTGCAAAACAGGCCCTGTGAAAAGTCAGAAGATTATACACAGTAGTTGGGAGAAGGGGGGAGATCAGTAGTCTGCTAGGAAAGATGGGGAAGGCGCAGCCTTCAGGGTTCCTACACTACTGGTAGAGACATCACCGACATCAATAATAGTCTCTGCTACACATCTCTGGGAGTGGAACAATTCCAGAGGCTTAGATAGCTTTCCAGGAAAACAGAATGGAACCTCTCCAAGATAAAAAACAAATATGAACAATTCCTTTTTTGGAGAGAAAGAACTACATGCATGTGAGACATGGACAAAGACAAGTATCTGGAAAAGGTATGCAGATCTCTGTCTTCTAAGGAACTAATATTCCTGAGGTGCCAGACAATCCCACTATCAACGCTCAGAGAAAGTCAGGAATCAAGAAGCTTCCCAAGAGGATGGCTGAGAGATCAGGAGAGAGCTCAACAGGAAAAGTGCCTGCTGTGGAAGCATGAGGACTTAAGGTCAGTCGCCAGCTGTGCTAGCCCTGCTGGGTACAGACAGGTGGACCCCTAAGGCTCACTGGTGAGCCAGTCTAGTCAAATCAATGAGTTCCAGGTTAAGTGAGAAACCCTATGTCAAAAACTAAATAGAAGAGCAAACATGGAGGACATCCCATGTTGCCTCTGACCTCCACAGGCACACACATCTCTGCACATTTGCACATACCCACATGAGTGCATACATAACACAGAGGCGCATGCGCACACACACAGAAGAGATGGCTGAGTATTTCAGTTAACTAACTCAGCATTTCCTGGAATAGCAGGGAAATAATTCTTAAAACATGAACAAAGATGAGAAATAAGAAGAGTTTTGAAACTTAGAAACAAAGAGAAGCACACTCCAATCTATTCTGTGTCTGGAAGCTTTGTGAGTCTTGGATGTGTGTTACCAAGCCATAAAACTGAATAGATTAATCATTGTGTCTGTGAAGTTTCTTTCATGGGAGTTAACAGAAACAGTTTCGGGTTAACTGAAGCAGAGAAAGAATTTATTAAAGGACACAGGGTGATTGAGCCAGAAGGTCAGAAATGAGCTGGAAGATGTGAGGACTCAAGAGGCAGGGACCAGGGTACCCATAGTGTGAGAGAAAACTTACAGCCTTGTCTTGAATTCATCCTTCTCAGCTCATCAGTTCAAATAAACTATGAATCCCTCAGTTAAAATAAAAGTCCACAGCACAAACTCTTCATATTTCAGTATGGTCAAAAGTCCACCTTCTGGCAGGTCACTTTGACTAGTGCTTCACAACAGGGAAGATTTTTGAGGAGACACCTGGCACTGTGGATACATATTTGCTTGTCACACATGAGGTACATCACTGGGTTGTCACCACAATGGATACTGGTGAATATCCTATACAACACACACACACACACACACACACACACACACACACACACACACGCACTTCCAATAGCAATAGTGCCAAGGTCAAAACTTCTATAGCACACAGAAGACACACTGTTCCAATTTGCCTCCAGTTACTATGACAAAACACCCTGACCAATACCAACTTGGGGATGTATTTTTACATCTCCAGGGTTATAGTTCATCACTAGGGAGTCCAAGGTAGAAACTCAGGGCAGGAACCTGGAGGCAGGGGCTGACGCACAGGCCATGGAGGAATGCTGCTTACTGGCTTGCTCCCCTGGCCCGTGCTCAGCCTGCTTTCTTATACAAGACCACTAGCCCGGGGGTGAAATACTCATTGGTGGGCTGGGCCCTCCCACATCACTCAACAATCAAGAAAACGTCCCAGAGACATGGCCAGAGGCCAGTCCAACGGAGGCAATTCCCCAACTGAGCTTTCTCTCCCATAATATGTCAAGTTGACACTAAAGCTAAGCACATTAAGCACATACCCCCAAAGCCCCCTCTACCCTGATGCCCTGGAATCCCCTGGCCCTGGGATTTCTCTTTCCCTCCCAGCTCTGCTTCTAATGACATGGCTTCCACAGCTGCCACCTGCAGCTCTCTTCAGAGGACAGTCCTGGGCCACCGGAGTCACCTAAGAGTCCAGAGAACTAGGTTTCCCAGGGCTCACAACTGCACAGCAAGCCTCAAGAGAAAAGCAGGAAGCCCAGTTGTCCCCCCTCAAGTCTCAGCCAGCAAGGTGATGCTTTTTTATCATGAAGAACAGGTTGATGTTTTCTAATGACTGGCAGTGTAGACAACAGAATCATCACAGAGGCCAAGTAGCTGGTCATCCAGGCAAATGGCTGCAGTCAACTCCTCCAAGAAGGGAAGATTACAGGGAGCAAGTACCATGACGCTAATCACAAAAATGGAACAAAAAAGGCATGGGAGAAATCCAAGTATCAAGCATGGAGAGCTGTATTATGAGTTCCTTGTGAATACTGAGCAGCTGGGTCGCACGGTTTTGATCGCTGCCCATGAAATGACATTACTAGTCTGTGGATAAGAAAGTAAGACGTTTGCAAACAGCACAGAGGAGCAAAGGGGACCAAGCCACCACCACAGACCAGTGAACAAATTCCTCCACGTAGAGTGAGATCAAACAGGGTATGAGGAGGCCTCGGATGGGACAGAAAACGGTCTCAGTGTAGAAAGGAAAGGGAAGGTTTTAAAAATATGTTAACACCCTCTTGTTTCTCTGTCTTCTTCTCCTTCTGCCCGTGTAGGTGTGTAGAAAATCAAGGGTGCATATATTCTTCTAAGGATGGCGTCATCTAACTCAGTAGCCACTAGCCACAAAGGGGATATTTACATTTATGTGTGTGTGTGTGTGTGTGTGTGTGTGTGTGTGCAAGTGTAGCCAGAGGACAATCTCAGCTGCCATTCTTCACACACCATCTACCTTGTTTTTGGAGACAGGGTCTCTCCTTAGCCTGAAACTCACCAAGTAGGTGAGGTCAGCTTGTCGGTGAGCCCCAGCAATCTACACACCTCTCTGCCTTCCCAGGACTGGGCTTACAACTATGAGCCACCCATGCCTGACTTTAAAAATCTAGAGTCTTATCAAAGCGGGGCATGTAGAATGAAAGAATGCTGTGAGCATCTGATGGCAAAATTATGCCAATTAATAGCAATTATAATAGCCAACAACTGGGCTAAAGAGATAGCTCAGTGTTTAAAAGCACTGACTGCTCTTGCAGAGAACCAGGGTTCAATTCCCAGCTCCAATACGGCAACTAACAGACATTTGTAACTTCGGTTCCTGGCAATCCAGTTCCCTCTAATGACCTCCATGTGCATTGCATGACACAGGTGCACTTACATGCATGCAGACAACACACTCATACACATAAAATAAAAATAATACATAAAATAAAATAAAAAATGATAGCTAACAGACAATGCTAATCACTCGGGAGATGTGGCTGCTCATGCCTTGCATACCTTAACTCATTGTGATGCTCCTCCAACTCAGTGAGTTAGGGGGACACAGTGAATGACTGAAAAATTCCCACAACAGGGAAGCAGGACGAACAGGATCCGGAAGTCGGGCTGCAGAGCCCCTATTGTAGTCATTAGCACTCTATGAGTCTGAAACCATTAACCTAGACTTCAATGTTTTCTTTTATGATATGAGATATTTGGAAAGGACAGCCTGTCAAGGTCTTCTTGCTCAGTGTATCCATGGTAACTTGGACTGGGTCAGTCACAGAGTCAGGCTAACAGGTCACTGCTGCCATGCCCTGAGAGTTTGGTGCCACTCTGGCCTGGCTTCACAGAAAGGAAGATGGAGGAGGACTCTGGAGAAGGGTTTTAAGCCTGCTCCATGCTCTTTGGAAACAGGAGGAAGCCACTTCAGGAATCCTGCCCCCAAATCATCTCCAGGTTGTAGAATGGGACTCTCTTTGTACTTACCCTGTGCAAGGCTTTGGACTAAGCTGTACTGTTTATGTATGAAATCATTTAATGCAAACAACATGAAGAAACCAAGGCTTCTATGTGTGGCTTTACTATCCCAAAGTCGCAAAGATTACTTGAGGAAACCTCATCCAAGTTGGCAGACTCTCACCCCAACAGGCTCCTGCATCAGCAGGAATACTCATCATCTCTGTGGTTCATGTATAGCTTGAGCTTGTCCCCCAGAGTTCATAAAGCCTGGTCCTTAGGTAGTGATGTGAAGAGATGGGGCCTAATGAGAGGTCTTAGTTCATCAGCAGAGTACACTCAGAAGAGATTAAGGTAGATCTCAGGGGCCCCTGAGTGAATTCTCCCAAAAGCGTTTTATCAAAGAATAATGTCTGGCCTGGCCCATCACTCTGGCTTCTTGTTTGTGATATGATCTCTCCCTCTGGCAAATGTTCCCACCAGGAGGGCATCTACCACTAGGCTATGAGACCTTGGACCTTTCTGCCTCCCTAAATTGGGGATCAAGGAAACTTCCTTTGTTTTGTTGTTGTTGTTGTTGTTTATATTTTTTATTTATTCTTTATGTGTATGAATGTACTGTCTGCATGCAGGTCCATGCACCCTTGTTGTGCTATGCTGCGGAGGTCAGAAGAGGGTGTCGGATTCCCCTGGAACTGGAGTTCTCCTGGATTGGAGTTACAGATGGTTCTCAGCTGCCATGTGGGTGTTGGGGATCAAACCTCGGTCCTCTGCAAGAGCAGTCAGCCTCTTAACCGCTAGGCCATCTCTCCAGCCCGGAAACTTCCTTTGTTTATCAGCACTCGGGTACCTCATTCTAGTAACAAAATGGGCCGATACAATCTCTGACAATGCAGGCATCAAGGACTCCCTACTAGGACCAAAGAGGTGCAGCCATACTCAACAGCCAGTGCCTCAGTCCCAGCCACCCCAAACTCAGGGGACCAAAGAGGACTGTCAGAGGAGGAGGGGAAGATATAGATATGGGAAAGGAAGGAGAGGGACAGAGACAGGGACAGGTGGCTACAAGCCCGCCCGTGGGATGCCCAATTCCTGGTCTTGCAGTGCAGTCCCCATCCAGGTAAGCTAAGGTTCTCCTTCCTTCTGCAGGGAGAGAAGAGATCGGAAGAGATATGACTGGCAGAGGACTAAGCTGTGTGAGGAGCGTGCGGACCCAGGGTAATCAGCTAGCCTCCACTGACTTGTATAAAGGCCCCATCAGCCTCATGGAACAAGTGCTTTCTAATCCCCATCTTACAGGAGAGGAAACTGAGGGATGTGGGTGGTTAAAAGATGTGCGCACCTTCCTTATAGTCATCCAACACTCTGAGAGCCTCTTCTTAATTAAATTAGCTCTGCTTCCACGATCATGAGATCATGAATTACCATTGTGGCACATGGACCTCAAGGCTCAGGGAGGAAGGAAAGGAACGGCGGGCTGTGCACAAGACCTTGTTTCTAGTCCTCTGACTATAACCTGACCTTGGACAGGTTCTTTTTCTCAGTTACACAATGAGCTGATTGGATTAACGGAAGTGCTATTAGTAGAATAATGACAGCGTAAGAGCTGCAGTGACAGAAGTGACTGAGGAAGCACAGTGTCAGGGACGGCAGTCACAGGAGAGCAAGATTACAGGCAGCAACAGGGACGTCACAGAAGCCACAATAGTTATTTTAAAAGGAAAAAAAAAAGGAGAAGGAAGGAGGAGAAAGGGGAGGAGGAAAAGGCCCGCGCCAAGTGTGTTTTGTAGATCCATTCCTCACATCCATCTTGTTAAAGGACTATGACTCCTGCCCATTTTACAGATGAGATAACTGAGGTTTGGACTCAGAAATATCAACCTGTGCTTGGAGGTGATAGAATGTAGACCCTGGTAATCCACCATACCATGCTGCCTCTCTATAGCCGCCCACATAGTCCTCCCACAAGAGTGCTGATGTCCTCCCAAATTTTACAGTGTCCATTCCAAAAGTCTTGCTACATCAATAAGTTGACCTCCCTGTCCTCAGAATTAGAAGTAAACCTAGAATTAACTTCCCTCAGATAAGAGCCTTTATAAATAGTTTCCATGGAACGCCCTCTTGCTTTATTGGAAAGGTTCACATGAGACTGGTTGTCACCCAGCTCTCTGTTGACATTTCCTTTTTAAAGAACATAACATACATTCTTGGAAAGCCTCAAACATTCTTACATTTTGCTTTCTTTTTAAAACTATTTATGGAAAACCATGATTATTAAAAATGGTAGGTGGAAGCCCAGCATTCTTTTTCTCTCTGTGATACAGGCATCAAATGTCAGCCCTCCATAATCCTTGAAGAATCAGCTTCCTCTTCAGCCTCAGCCCTAAAGACCTGCCCAGATATACAAAATGAACTGACATTTTTAACTGAATGTGTACTGTATTGAAGGCACCATGCAAAGCATTTCATGTGCATTTTCTTGTGCAATTCTTGCTGTACCTCACGAGAGCAGGCTGAGAGCATCAAGTCCTCACAAGCAACAAACCAGAGCTGCCTGCCAGTGTAGTCCTAGGGTCAGGATGTATCCTCCAAATTCCATGTATTGGAAACTTGATCCCCAAAGATGCACATTAATAGTATTTTGAGGTGGGCTCTTGAGGGGATAATTAGGACATGAGAGTTCTGTCCCTGTGGATGGATTTCTTCATTCCCAAGTGCATAGATGAATGGGTTACTGACGGAGCGGTAGGTTATACAGGCAAGCTCTCTCTGCTCACTTGTTTTCTACTGTCATTTGATCCATGCTCACTACTGTTAAGGTGCAGCAGAAAGACCCTCCCTAGAGAAGATGCAGATATCCCTTCCATGGGCTTCCCAGCCTCCGAACTGAGGGTCACATGAACTTGTATTTTTCACACATGGCTTGGTCTCAAGTATCTTGTAATAGCATCAGAAAGTCAACTCTGACACCTAGTAAGTGATGAAGAAGGAAGGGCTCTTCAAGTTATTTATTTTCATGTGTATGAGTATTTTGCCTACACATCTGTATAACTGCACCCGTGCCATGCAATGCCCTCTGAGGTCAGAAGAGGCTGTCAGATCTCCTGGAACTAGAGTTACAGATGGCTGGTATCTGCCATGTGTGTGCCAGGAACCAAACCTGTGTCATCTGTAAGGGCAGCCAGTGCTCTTAATTGCTGAGCCATCTCTCCAGCCCTTGAAGAAGGGCTCTTAAATACAGCTTTGTGTGAGATCAAATTAGGATTTCCAGATTTACTGGGAGTAGGTGGAAGTCACTAGTTCAGGGAACCTATGTCCCATCAGAAGCAATGAAACTTCAGAGGAGTTAAGCTTCTCCACTGACTCAGAGCTCACTGGCAGTACCCACCTGAGTAAGATTCAGAGGGCAGGAAGTCTTCAGAGGCTCCAGAAATGTCTTCATAATGAGCCATGCACTGTGCCCTCACCAAGTGTCCTGGTTGTCTAATATGCCAAGCAAAGTTTTAGAAACTAGGGACGTAACAGAAACCAAAACATGGTCCTTGCCTTCCTCAAAGCCCATAGTTGAAGAGGAGGGAGCAAGTGAAGAGGCCATCACAGTTCATAGGAGAAACAAAGCACTAAGTTTAGTACAGAGAACAGTGAAAACTATCTGAGAGAGAGGGCAGGATACAGCCTGCAGGAAGGGAGAATAAAGCCGGAGAAGGCTTCCTGAGGAAGGTGTATCACTAAACTTCTATTTGACAAAGAAGTCATTTAACTCTATAAGGACGGCAAGAAGAGTGTCCTCGGAGAAAGTTACATGAAGGAAGGTCTAGAAGAAAACAGGAACAAATAGAAAATCAAGAACTCTGTGGAGTGTCCACTCTGATTGGTGGGAACTGAGGCCTCTGTCTTCGTGGCCAGATAATAAGAGCCACTACAAACTTATAGCTAGTATCTAAGTCCCCTAGAAGGAGTTTCAACACCTTCAACATATTATTGGTGTCCCATGGTGGCTAACCCACAGAGAAAGATTCTTTAGATTTGTGTGTGTACCTTGGAGTATCTATAGAAGCCAGGAAACTAGAGAGAGTCACTGAGACCAGGAGTAGGGAGAAAGATCTTAGGGGGGGAGAAGAGCACAGGTGATATGAGGGGGGAAGGTTTAAATGGGGGGGGGGAGAGGAAGACAGAGGAGGGCATAGCTAGCACTGAGGATGTTTGAAAAAGCCATACAGAAACCTACCGTTTTATAAACCTCACACACAGACAGACACAGACACAGACAGGCACAATACAGAATGCCTTGAAAGAAGTTAAATTCTGAATAAAATTTATTTTGTCTCCGTCAAGTGAATTTGGGCATAAGGCGTGAATTCCTGGCCGCAGTCACTGAGCTTCTATTCTCATAGACCAAAAGCCCAGCCCAGTGACAGAACACAAACACCTACTCTTCTAGGACCTGTCTGGGTGGGAAGGAGTCCCAGGATGCACGCTGTGGCCAGTTCACATGTCTGCGTGTGTTCAGCATCTGTATCTATCGGGATCTGCTCTGTCACAGCCAGCAGAAAGTCCAGTACAGGTCTAAGTGAGGAGGGAGTCGTACATTCTCCTTCAGGCCTCCAGCAGGGCTTCTTAAACTTTCTCCCCTGGCAACTCCTTTCACCTAAGAAAATTTTAAACAAACTAGGCATCTAAAATAGGTATACAAATCAAACATTTACCGATAATAATTCCTAGGGAATTCTTAAATTTTATTAGGAAATTTACAGCAAAATAAAAAGTAGTTAACAAGCACAACAATGGTATTATCCCATTCAGCATGTCCAACAAATCAATGTCCAGTCATGTTCAATTTCCACTGCACTATTGGTTTATGGAATCAGAAGGGAAGTCCGGCTCTCACGGGAACTGCCCAAAAGGGGCAACACTTATTGGACTCTGAATACAGAATAGAATACAGAAGCAATTCCTGTAATTTCAATACATGGAAAGTTAAATACATGCGTCCACCATGAAAACAAAAGACAAGAACTCTGCTCCTTTTCTTTTCAAATTACCCCATCTTGTTCTTGAGTTTTGTTTTAAGACAATGCTTTTGTAGTCACATAATCTTGGCATGTAGCAAAAATGAGAGCAAATTTGCATACTAATGAGATGGATGTACTTGTTTATTTTTATACAAAGAATTAAATCTTGGCTGAATATTTGGTACCACAGGACACAGAGCATCTTCAACATTCTTCACAGATGATTGATATTTTGATTCTATAATTATCAATGGCTCTTCACATGAAAACATAGTACAAAGGCCAAAGCATCTTTAGGGCCATTTCAGAAATTGTTGGAAATTCTGTCCTTATTCCAAGCCAAATTTCATTTAATGACTTTGTATGAGACTCAAGTCAGCAACTCTTTGAAGCAGCAGCTTTAGACATTCTGGTGTACTACAATCCAAAGATACATGAACTGGATCCTCACCTGCTAAAAAAATGTCAGTGGGAAATGATTTTTAAAAATCTTTGTTTTCCATAATTAGGCCATTAAGTTTCTGCAAGAGCAGAAAATTTTGTACATACAGTTTTTAAAACCCCTCCAAGTCCTAATGTACAACAGTCTCAAATCTGAGCTGAGGAGTTTCAGGCACCACACACCATGTTTCCCGGCATGTTGGTGTGCCCAGGGCAAAGTTGTGTGTTCGGGACAGAGGCTGCGAAGAATGGGAAATGCTTGATTTTCAATTAAGTTTTTGGATACTATGCATTTAGAAACTGTCTACTGTTGCCAAGCTTTTCATGACCCTCAAGTTCAGTAATGCAACCCATGCCCACCTGCACACAGGGTTTCGACCCACAGTCTGAGAAGCTCACATGTTGAGGAACCATAGTAGGTTAATCCAGTACTTCATTAAAATCATAAATACCAGAGTTTTCCCACTTTTTTTGTGTGTTTGGGGAGGGGATTGAACGTACAGCCTTGCACCTGCCAGGTAAGCATTCTATCACTGAGCTAAATCCCCAGCCCTCTTTTTTTCTTTTGGAGACAGGGTCTCACTAAGTTGTCCAGGCTGGCCTTGAGCTCTCTCTGTAGCCTGGAATCCTGGAAGCATGTGATCCTCCTGTTCAGCCTCCCAAACAGAGAGGACTGAAAGCTTGTACCACAAGGCCTAGCTTCACCCACATTTTGACTCTAGCTTTGCCCATAGTTCAGCTGTGTCACACAAAGCTGGTCCACACCAGAATCTCTGTCTCGTCTCGCTTTGATTTCCGAAGTTCCTACCCTTTCACCCCAGCATATTCTCCCCCACCTCATCAGGTGGGAAGTGGGAACTGGGCCTCTTCTAGTTAATCTAAATATCTTCTCAGAAAAGATAAGGGAAATAGGAGCTGGAGAGATGGCTCAGAGGTTAAGAGCACTCACTAGCTGCTCTTCCAGAGGACCAAGGTTCAGTTCCCAGCAGCCACAAGGCAGCTAACAACCCCCAGTAACTCCAGGCTTTCATGGGAACTGCATGCAGGTGGTGTCCCATATACATAAATAAAAATAAATATTTAGAAAGAAGAAAATGAAAATAAAGAAGAAATATAGGATTGCTTGGATCTAGTAGTCCACCATGGGCGACAGAGAAAGCTTCGCCAAGCCTGACCAATATTGCTCCATGAAAACAAGCAGAACAGAGCTCAGAGGCTCAGCTGGCCAGGAAGAGCTGCTGTTTGTTCTTATGAGCGCGTGCCCAGCATTCAGCTGGTTTTCTGAGTGTGTAAAATAAACAAAGTGAGGTGTAAGGTGCAAGAAAAAGAAAGTCCGTTCAAGCTGGCTTCACAGAAACTATTTCTTCCACATAATTGAGGAATCCATGCTTGCATGGCTTCGAGCTTGCACCGCATGACATTTTGGTCAACAACAAAGCACATGTATGACAGTGGTCACATAAGATCACATTACTTAGTGACATCACTGCTGCCTTATTGTTCATAAGCACACCCCATGGCATTCAAATACGATTGAATCATGACCTGGTAACATTTCACAGACCTCTGCCCTACTTCTCTGAGACCTCCACCTATACTGAAAGAAAACTTTCCAGCCATGTTTCCATTCATCTCTCAATTGTGCTTTAAAGAAAACAGTCCCTAGCAGCTACAGATCGGCCTACATCCTCCCCTTCTCATCAACCCTAACAGAAAAAGGCTTCCTTTCCCCCATCCTCTAACGCAAGGCCCTAACCCCAGTCTCAATGAATAGTCGCACCCTGATCAGGGGCTCACCAGGCAGCATAGGCTCTGAGGCTGCTGATTGGTCAACACCAGGTCACATGCCCATCACGTCTGACTCGCAAGACTTCCAAGGGCAGAGAAGGGCGGAGGAGGGTTAGTTAATTAGAAGCAAGGAGTAAAGTGAGTCCTGGAGACAGACAGGCCCAGGGCCCGAGAGGCCGAAAGAGAGCTATGACTTGGCACTGTCACTTTCTATTGTTTCCTTGTGATCGTTGTTTGGCAGGTAGGAGACAACGGAGAAGTCTATGCAATTCCATAGTCTCCTCACCCTGCTAAACAACAAGAATCCATTCCAAAAATTGCTCCAGAGCAAGAGCAGGGAGGGCGGATGCAGAAAGACATCATGCTTCATTAATGGAAGTTGACAGTCGGGCAGTGATCTCAGCAGAGAAAACTTCCCCCAGCCTAGGTTTAGGAAGGGAACGCGTAGGAGATGACTAATGAAGTTTTACTTTTCATGGCCCCGGTGAAAACAAAACAGCAGCATAATTGGCATCATTTGATTAAAAGGTGGCAAGTGAATCATTGGCAATATTGTCTATATGGGAAATGTTGGGATGCAGCCAGGGCAGAGCGAATGCAGTGTGCACGTTCTAACTACGCCTAGCCTAATTCTGCATACCAGGCTAGCTGACCTTGTGCACGAGTGGTTCTGTGAAAGACAGAGCCCACGAGGGACTCAAATCTTCACAATGCACCCCTCCTGCATTCATCTATGGGAGACCTGTTGCATAGCGAACCTTCTGAATAATCACGTGAGGCGCATAGGAACACATGCCACCCAACACTTGAGACACAGTCTTTGGCCCCATGCTCCAATGTCCAGTCTTTGTCTTTGCTGTTCACTGCACCTGAGTGTTGCATGGCTGTCTCCGTCACTGCTGACTTTGCAAGGCCATCTGCTTTCTCACTGGATTACTTGTTGATACGCATTCATTTACTAGAATGTGCATATGCTTGTTCATGGTCTGTTCAAGAGTGACTTCAAAGGGAAGAGCCCTAGTCTCATCTTAGGAGTAATCCTAGTGTCTCTATCAGAAACTGGCCCTCAAATATTTGCTGCAAATTAACTCAGTTATCCCTGGCTCCTTCTCACACACTCTTGGCCCTTACTTGGGCTATAACAGACTCTGCCTAGGATATGAACTTTGCCTAGGCTGTTCCTCTGCCTAGAGCATACATACTCACCCAGTCTCATGAGTCTCATTCCTTCTTCGCGGCCAGTGTTGCCTTCTTTCTGTAGTTTCCCTGGACCCTCACCTCTGCCTTTGATCATGTATAATTGAACGAGTACACATCTGGAGACAGACAGCCACATTTCAACCTTGGCTCCAATACTTGTTACTATGGGTATCTAGGAAAGTCTTTAGCCTTTCAGAGCTTATTTCTTCCCGTAAAACATGGGGATAGTAAAGGCACCTGCCAATATCAGTTCTTTGAGCAGCAAATGAAGCAACTCCAAGCAAGGTTTGCAGCCCTGTCACCTCACAGCATTGTTGGGTTCTACCACTAATGACAACCACTCATAGACGAATCTGCACCATCACAGTGTAAGCTCTTCAAGAGTCAGACTCCAAGGTGTTCTTCTCTACATTCTCCTGACGTTTATTTTGCCTCAGTTACCGTAGGTACTCAACAAGTAGACACTGGGTTAAAATGGATGCCATTTAGTGTTCCCCGGATATTCAAGTGGCTTCTACGCTTCTTGCCTCCAACGATCCAGAGAAAGCAAACCCATATGGTTCATGTCTTCCACAAACCTTTAAGAAGAAACATCACCCAGCCATGAGAATATAATTATACCCTGTGTTCCCACACCAAAATGAATTGTTTTCAAACTATTTCTAGCCTATGCCCTCTGCCCTTTTAGCCTGTGTTTGTTAGTGTGGCTCATCAAGAGGTTCCCAAGAGCAACTGCGCAAGACGGACAGGAAATAACACTGGGGTAGTGTCTGCTGCTATCTGAGGTGGGTGCCTCACAAGCTGAACCCCATAAATGGTTCAAAAAACAGAAGATCTAATGCCCCAGCCTTTTGTTACCTCAAAAAACCCTCCCTTCCTCAGCCTCAAGGACTGTGTCAAGTTTAAGGTCATGACCATGGGCCACAGAGGAGTCAGACACTCTGACAAAATATTATTTGCTTCCTTGGTTTCTGGTGCATTTGACAGGAGCCTTCAGTTCCCAGAGGCCCAAACCTCTAACCAGTTCTTGTTCCAGCCTGTAACATCACTGGCACCCAGGAACTAATCATTTTATCAGACACTCAGGTTGGCTCCAGCATCCCTTTCCAAGTTCTGACTCTGCTTTATTTATTCCACCATTATGAATGTGCTTCTTTTTTAAACCATGTTTTGGTTGGACAGCTCTGTATGTACTCGTTGTTGTCTTCCAGAATTGACTGGCACAGAAGTTGGACCCTTAAAAAGCCAATGAGACGAGATGAGATACCTGCAGTGGATGCACTTGACAGGCAGGAAATGAGATGAACAAAGTCATTCAAAGATGGTGGTGGGATGGGAAGGGCAGGTGGAGATGAACATTGGGTCGCTGATGCACCATCCACAGTCCATTCCTTATTCAGCAAGTGCATCTCTGTGGGGACAATGTCCTTCATTCCATGGATCTTAGGCTGTTTTTGCACTCAATGAGAAAATAGAAGGAATCGGTCACTGAGACCTTTCATTTTTCTCATTCCTGTCATACAAACATGAAGAAACTGCCCTCTCTAAAAACGCTCCTAAGTTAGGGCAGCCCAGGGTATTTCAAGCCGGCATTCTGGCTGCTTTTTTCTGTTTTATGTAGTTTCTACTCTCATATCCTATGAAAATAGCTTTTTCCATAGCAACACCACACAAAGATATGGCAGGTTCTATTAAAAAAAAAAAAAAAAAAAGAACAACCCTTGCTGTTTATCTTGAACCTGAACCAAATCCCCCCCCCCTTTCTCTCATTCCTTGTCACACCAGTGTTGGCAGTTTCTATTAGGGGCATGTGAGGACACTTAGTTACCTTTACCAAGAGACTGTGCTTCTCTTTCTGCAGTACCTCAGATTATGCTAGTCCTGAGGACTTGTTACTGATTTTTAACCTTGGGTGCTCAAGTCCAAATTCTCAGCCCAATGTTCACGAACACTCATGATTACCCTGCCTACTTCTGACTTCTGTATCTTCATACCCTATCATAGCTCACATTCTAGTCCATGATAACAATACTGAGCTATCTAATCTACACATTCAAATGCATTTGGACCTGCATGGACAACCTTCTATTATGTTACTGTCAAGTTCAACATATTATCTCATGCCAGGCACACACAAGATGACACACACATACACAGAAATACATAGACACATACACATACCTTCCCTAAAGCAGTTGGAAATAAAGTAAAATTTTACTGAGGTCTAAGGAGACTTCAGAAGACTGAAGAAGAGAGTTACACTGTCTCACTTGCCAAATGTCCCTTTATTTTTTAAGATTATTCATTTGTATTTCATGTGCGTTTATGTGGGTGTCTGCATGTGTGTATGCACACCATGTGCATGTCTAGAGGCCAGAAGAGCATGGTGGATGCCATGGAGCTGAAGTTACAAGTGATAAGCCATCTAATGTGGGTGCTGGGAACCAATCCCAGGTCCTCTGCAGGACTGGGAAATGCTCTTAGACCACTCAGCCATCTCCCCTGTCTCCTCAAATGTCCTTTTATAACTTCTCCCAAAAAATTTTCTCAGTTCCTCAGAGTGTACTGGATAACTGAAATATCTTTCCATTGCTTTATTGAAAAAACTTCTAACTGAAGTCAACTCTCCTCATCCCTTCCCTAGTCCAATATCCCATTGATCAAAATGAAACCTAGGGAGCTAGGTAAGAACTTTCCATGACACCAGACCATTAGAAAAATTGACAATTCACCATTACTAATGAGTCTAAGGTCAAGAAAAGGTGGACATTTGATCTCAGTACATTACACCAAGTACCATCTATAATGCACTCCATTCATCTGGCTACATTCTTTCTAGACTATTCTTCTACATTACCTATGTGATGTAATTTTTAAGGTTTCAAAACCCAAGCAAAAAAATCATCACTTCAAAGGCAAAAATAGAAGTTGGGCACTGACTCTCTGATGTTAAAGTGTTTAAGACTCAGGTTCTGTACTTACAAATGTCTCCTTTTGCCTGGAGCATGATATACTCTCCGAAAAATATTAGCCAGATATAGTTAGAGTCTTACCATATACCTAGAAAGGCATTTTATCTTAGTAGGCATCAGTGAGCAAGTTTGCTATCATCTCTAAGCCTCGGGATATACTGCATGCACATTCGAAGCACTTTACAGGCATAAATTTATCTAATTATCACAAGAATCCCATGATAAAATGTTGTCATCCTCATTTTACAGATGATGAAGCTGAAGTACAAATTATCCTTTAGTAGACATTGTGATTGTTCAGAATACATGTTGCCCCTGGCCTTGAGTGGCTCGCCATATCAGAAGACTCAGGCCTGGCTAGGGGAATTTTTGTCCTGTGAAAAAAAGCAAATGATATATGTATGTCATTTCCAAAGCTTGAAGATCAACTTAGAAAAAGGAAAAAAAAGGAATCAGCTTGGGGCTAGAGAAAGGGCTGAGTGGTTGAGAGTACTCTGGAGGGACTGGAGAGATGGCCTAGCGGTTAAGAGTACCGACTGCTCTTGCAGAGCACCCGGGTTCGATCCCCAGCACCCACATGGTGGCTGAGAACCATCTGAAACTCCAATTCCAGGAGAACTCCAGTTCCAGGGGAATTCGAGACCCTCTTCTGACCTCCGCGGCATTGCACGACACAGGTGCACAAACCTACATGCAGGCAGTACATCATACACATATAAAAATAAATAAAAAATTTTTACAAAAAGAGTACTCTGGAGAAAGGACCTGCGTTTAGTTCCCAATGCCTATATTGGTGGCTTCTAACTGCCTGTGGTTTCAGCTCTTCTTCTGGCTACCACAGACAATCACCCAGACACAGACAGACAGACAGACACACACACACACACACACACACACACACACACACAAATCAACCTTCTAAAAAATAATCAGCTCTTGGGGGCTGGAGAGATGGCCTAGTGGTTAAGAGCACTGACTGCTCTTGCAGAGGACCCGGGTTCGATCCCCACATGGCAGCTGAGAACCGTCTGTAACTCCAATTCCAAGAGAACTCCAGTTCCAGAGGAATCCAAGACCCTCTTCTGTCCTCCGCGTTGTTGCACGACACGGGTGCACAAACCTACATGCAGACAGTACATTCATACACATAAATAAATAAATAAAATAATAAAAAATAATCAGCTCTTGGTTGGCCTTATCTGTTTTCTCTCTGCCTAGGAACCACCTCTCTCCATTGCCTTGAGACCCAGAGTAAGGATGACGAGGAGCAGAAATACACCTGACCCATCTGGGTCTAGATTCAAGGATCATATGCCAGCTCAGTAAAATTTAGCCCACACTGACTAATGAACTCCATACACCTTTTGTAATACCCAGCTGTCAGACAAAGAGATTAACATCATCTCTTTAAAAATGTGATACACACTAATACATGCTAGCACAAATCATGTTAGTATGTGCTTAAAAGTCTTTAATGTGGGGGCTGGAGAGATGGCCTAGCAGTTAAGAGCACCGACCGCTCTTGCAGAGGACCCGGGTTCGATCCCAGCACCCACATGGCAGCCGAGAAACATCTGAAACTCCAATTCCAGGAGAACTCCAGTTCCAGGGGAATCTGACACCCTCTTCTGACCTCCGCGGCATTGCACGACACGGGTGCACAGACCTGCATGCAGACAGTATATTGATACACATACAGAAAAAAAAAGTCTTTAATGTCTTCCAGTCACTGTAGTTGGTGCTAAGGTGTTCTAGGTCCCAACTCCAGCCTCCTCGCTAATCTCTTCCTGTCCCAGGGTTGTCCCCCGGGAACAACAGCCCACCATCCTGATCTTTCCCTCTCTCAAACAAGCCATATCATCTCCGATCTTCAGGCTTTGCCAAGGCTTCTGCCTAGGATCACCTGCCCCACCCACCTTCGCTCTCCATTTTTTTACTCAAAGGTCACTGCCTTGAGGGAGTCTTCAGCAGCATTGAGCTGGGCTTGGGGTCATCCAGTGCTTTGTTTGGGCCATGTATTCTTCTCTCTCAAAATAATTCATAATATTATATGTATTTATAGAGTTGTTTAATTAAGCCACTTCCCCCGCTAGTTCATAAGCTTCTTGGCAGTGGGAATCACGTCAAATTCATCCAATTACCTAGGCAGCCAATTGCTAAATCCTACTAGATACTCAAACGGTATTTGATGGATGAAGGAGTGTACGGATTGTGAATGAAGACCCTTTTCCAGCTTTATTTTCCAGGGCTCCTTGCAAGACTTAAAAAAATAAACTGTTTCCATTAATCAAGAATTATAAGACAACCCTCCCCATTCAATCCGTTAGGTCAGAAAAACCAAGCTATTGCAATGGTATTATTGCTGTCAGTGTTTACAAAGGTAATTTTGCATGTAACCTCATCCACTTAGCCCTCTGGCTCTGCAGATAAGAAGCTGAATTCTGAATTGCTTTGAACACAGGCTCTGGACCAAAAGCTAAAACGAGGAACGTGAATGAATACACGACAAATAAGATTGGAGTTGACATCGCCATGAGCTAAAATGGACTGTTTGTGTTTTGGAATGTGTACAGATGCGGCCAGAAATGGAGTATTGGTTGCTATTTTCTCTCAACAAGCAGCCAGGGCTTTGGGCATCCCAGGGGCATGGTCTGAGCACTTTCATATAAACAGCCCCAGATGCCCAGAGCGGAGACCCTGTGTTTTTCTAGGCCACTGATTAGCACATTGGCTGTGCCACTGTTCTTAAGGATGGGGTCAGAGGGAAAGGTCTGGGCCAGCTGCCAAGAGATGCTCTGTGGTCAGCAAGTCTATTTGTTGTTCCATAGTGCTCTGAGCTGAAGTCTAGAAAACAGCCTCATCAATGGTCACAGACACAGGATCCCAGGTACCATCAAAAGAATCACACTCTGGCTGGAGAGCTAGCCTAGCGGTTAAGAGCACCAACTGCTCTTGCAGAGGACCCAGGTTCGATCCCCAACACCCACATGGTGGCTAAGAACCGTCTGTAACTCCAATTCCAGGAGAACTCCAGTTCCAGGGGAATCTGAGACCCTCTTCTGACCTCCGCAGCATTGCACTACACAGGTGCACAGACCTACATACAGACAGTACATTGATACACATACAAAAAAAAATAATTAAAATTTAAAAAAAAGAGTCACACTCTCTCTGTTCCTTCCCAGAAGGGTCACACTCTCTCTGTTCCTTCCCAGAAGGGTCAAATCCCAGCACAGCCACTGTTCTAGTTTGTTCTTCCATTGCTGTGACAAAACACTATGACAAAAACCAACTTGGGGAAGGAAAGGAATTATTTGGCTCACAACTCCTGGGTCACAGTTCATCACTGAGGGACACTAAGGCAGCAACTCAGGGCAGGAACCTGGAAGCAGGAGTTGAAGCACAGCCCTGGAGGAACGCTGCTGACCAGCTTGCTCCCCTGGCCCATGCTCAGGCTGCTTTTCTATACAATTCAGAAAAACCAATCCAGGAGTTGCACTACCCACAGTGGACTGGACCCATAGACATCACTCAACAATTAAGAAAATACCACAGCCATAGCCACAGGCCAATCCAATGGGAAAAATTTCCCTAGTTGAGGCTCCTTCAACCCAAGTGTGTCAGGTTAACACTAAAGCTATCCAGCATAGCCACTAACTACTATTGTGAAGCTGGGCGTGTCACAGTGCTTTTCTCAACCATGTTATCTTAATCTGTCAAAGAGTAGTGAGGGGCTAGGGATATGGCTTCAGTTGATAAAGTACTTTCCTTGCAAGCAGGATGAACTGAATTCAACTTCTGGAACCCATATACAAAAGGCAGGAGTGGTGTTGTGAAATTTGTAATCTCCCTGGGGAGGTAGAGACAGGTGAATCCTTAAAGTTCACTGGCCACCCAGTCTTCCCAAACTGATGAGCTCCCAGCCAATGAGAGATCCTATATTGAAAAAAGGATCTGAGAAATGACACCCAAGGTTGCCCTATGCCTTGTATACACAGACACACACACACACACACACACACACACACACACACGCCAGTTCACAAAACAGGAAGTGAACATAACCTTTCTACTTATGGGAAGAGTAAATGGTTTCACGGACAGTCCACATCTTCTGCCATGTTTATGGACTGTCTACCATGTAGCAGGTTTTCACAGACAGTCCACATCTTCTCTACACTTGTATTTGTTACCTGTCTCATTGCTCTGACAAAATGCCCAACAGTAGAAATTTAAAGGCAAGAAGACGTTGGTTCGTGGCTTCAGAGGGAACATTCTGCCATAGAAGGGAAGGCAAAGGAAGTGGCAAGTGGCTCTGTTCAGTGGTAAAGCATGTACTTGCTGCTTCTTACAACTTGGTAGATCAGAATGCAGAGAGCTCAAGCCAGCACCAGAAATTGATATAGCCTTCAAGGCCTACCCCCAGCAATCCACTTCCGATACCTAGCCTCATCTCCTAAAGGACCAGAAAGTGACCAAATATTCAAACACGAGCCTGTTAGGGACACTTCAGACTCAAACCTTATACCATATGCCATCTCTGATCCCTTCCAGGCAGACAGCACAGTCAATCCTCACACAATTATGTGACTCAATAATTAAGAGTGTGTTATAGTTTCATTCTGCTGCTGTGATTGAATACTACTTGGGAAGGAAAAGGTTTATTCCATTTCACCTTATACTTTCAGGGCAAAGCCAATCACTGAGAGAAGTCAGTGTAGGAAGTCAATGAGGAATTGAAGCAGAAACCATGGAGGAACGCTGCTTGCTGACTTGATCTTTGCCTCATGCTCCGATAGCTTTCTTACACAGCTCAGCCTCACCTGCCTAGAGATGGTGCAGCCCCACAGTGGGCGGAGCACTCCTACATTAACCAGCAGTCAAGACGATGCCCCACAGACATGTCCAAGGCCAGTCTGGCTGAGGCGAAGTTTACTCTTCCCGTGCAACAACTCTAGGTTGTGTTAAGTCAAGTTAACGGGCTCTTACCCTCCTTCTCATGGGAGGGACCACATTTTTACCTTCTTTATATATGTATGCCATTTCGGGGTGAACTCCATTAAAATCAACAGAATACCATAGAAATACCCAAATATTAAGAATCAGTATCCATCCCCCACCCCCCCAGAGCATCTCCTAGGAGCCAGGCACTGAAGTGAGCAGCTGATATTCACATTAACAGTGCCACCTTAGCAAACGACTTACATCTGCACCCAGTACAACTGCTGTTCTAGAAATAACGATGCCGTCATCATTGTGTTGTCCTAACTGTGTGTGTATGTACATATCTATGTGTGTGGGCACATGTGTGTACATGTACAGATGGAGGTCAAACATCATCCTTGGGCATCGTATCTTAGCAGCCTTATGCTTTGAGACAAGATCTCTCGCTGGCCCGAGGCTCACCAAGTAGGCTGAAGTGAACGGCCAGTGAGCCCCAGAGATCTGCTTGTCTCTCCCTCCCTGGCACGGGGGTTCCGAGCCTGCACCATCAGGCTCAGCCTTTTATGTTGATGCAGGGATCGAAATCAGGTCCTCGAGCATGCACAGCAAGCGCGTGCCTCCCAAACTGTTTCCCCAGGCCCCCATTGTCTTAACTATTTAGCAAAATGCTCTACCTCACTTAGATTCTTTTAGCACTGTATGGCCAGAAAGTGCTCAGTAAATGGTAGACATTGCTTCCCTTTGTAACTTTTCTGAAATCCACCAACACTGGCTTTCAGGAGCAGAACATGTGCCTTGCTTCACAAGTCCACACCCAGTGACCCCACACAGATAGCATGAGACCAGCCATCATGGGCACCCTAACACCACAGAAACCCACACACCTTTCCAACATGGGACTTTTTCTTTTCAGAGAGCTGATGAGTCACCATTCACCAGCACCCTACCTTAATTATTGTCTCTGCTTCATCCATGAAGAAGATGATGTTGCTGGAGAGGATAAGTGACCTACCCAAGGTCACGCAGCAAGTAAACGGCAGTGTTGGAGTTAGACCAAGCCCACATGACCCTGAACACCAATCTTTTTTTCTTCTTCCCTTCATGAAATGTATTACTATTTAAAGGAAATAATAAAGAAACAACTTGCATTGGGAGTAGGTACTGTGATCTGGTTATGAAATATGCTCACAGACTCATGAGTTGAGTGCTCGGTCTCCAACTGGTGATGCTGTTTTGGAAGGTTCTGGAAAGGTTAGGATGTAAGTGGAGGAAATAAGTTAGGATGTAAGTAGAGGAAATAAGTCTTTCTGGGGGTTAAATTTGAAGGGTCTTCTAGGTCTCCAAACCCTCATTCTCTGAAGCCTGTTTAGCTGGAGATAACCATCCTCACTCTTCACAGGCTCTGACCACCACAATGTTCTGCCTAAGCATAGCTCCAGACTCAGGGGAGCCGGAACTGAAATCTCTGAAACTGGAAGCCAGAATACATCTTTTTCCTTTAAAATAGTTTGCATCAGCTATTTTGTCACAATGAAGAGAAAGGGTTCCTTGTGTCTTAGAAGGATCTCAAGATAATCAAAGTATCTGAACTATTCTTCTTAAATTATCAAACACAGCATTTTTCTTTTGCTGTCTGTAGATTCTGGCCAGTGTTAACTGGTTTAATGTAGTGACATCCTAGGAAGTACTTTCATTATTGTTCCACTTTACAGATTCAGAAACTGAGGCACAAAACAGCGCAGGGTCATAATACAGCGTGGCAGGCAGTAAAGCCTACATTTTTCAACTCCAGTCTCTGTGTTCTCAGCCTTGGTGAGAGACATGGTCTCCATGTTAACAAACCAGTGTTTGCTCCAAGTATCAACACAAGATCTGGCCCCTCCTTGGCCCTGGGAATATAGTAGCACTTTCTCAAAATATTTATCGGTGGCCTCAGACTTCACCATGGGAGCAAAAGTTGGCTTGCACATGGGCCCGGCATGTGGAATTCTTCAGTCAGTGGAATTCTAATTGTCTCTCGAGAGTCCTCTTCAGAGTAGCTGGGTGTTGATGGCTGAAGCCTCTGACCAGGCAACCCCCGGGTGATGTGTGGGAAAGTCTGCAAAGCCTCTGCAGCTTTGCACCGTGTGAGTCTCCAGGCATTTGCAAAACTGATGAAGTTGATCATTATTTATTAAAGGACCAATATTCTCCTTATTTATTTATTGTTTTCTAAAACAGGTCTCATGTAGCCCAGGCTAGCCTCAGACTTATTATGTAGCTGATGCTAACCTGGAACTCCCGGTCCTCCTGCACCAGCCTCAAAGGTGCTGGAATTACTGGACTGACAGGTGCGTCCCACCACATCAAGCTAAGCACTGCCTTCGTTACCTAGCAAACTACCAGAGCATTTTCAAGGACAAAGTTAGGAGGGAAAAAAATACAAGACCGCATGGTCTAATTCCAACAAATTCACCATCCAGATGTTGTCCTTGAGCCCAAACCCACAGCATAGACGCAGAGACCTGCTACAGTCTTTGTGGGTCTCCAGATTGTCACTCATGTGCCCTTTATTCTCCACAAAGTACTCAGAGTAGGCTTACTAAAGAGTGCATCCAGATGCACTGCTGAAACCTTCCCATGACTTCCCATTGCCCAAGAATCCAACCCAGGCTCCATGCCACAACCCATAAGGCCTGGGGGGATCAGCTCTTGCCTCTGATTTATTTATTTATTTATTTATTTATTTATTATTTATTTATTTATTTATTTATTTATTTATTGTATGAGGGCTTTGTCTGTGTACACACATGCAGGTTCACCCGTGCAGTGTAATGCCTGCAGAGGTCAGAAGAAGACACTGGATCCCCTGCACTTATAGACAGTTGTTAGCAACTGTGGGTGCTGGGAACCAACCCAGGGTCCTCTGCAAGAGCAGCCAGTGCTGTTAACCACTGAGCCATCTCTCCAGGCCCTTGCCTATGTTCTTAACTCCCTCTCCCAGCTAAGCTCTCTTAGTTTCTCAGCTCCAGTACATCAAACAGCCGAGGTCCAGCTCCTCAAACAGGCCAAGTTCTGCTCAGGGTCCTTGTTGTTCCTGCCTGCCTTCCTTGAAAGACTTCCTTGATTTTTCTATTTAAATCCCTGTTATTTCCTGTCTCACCCATACTTTATGATCTGCATAGTACTTCTTTGGTTTTATTGTTTCTGCGCATCTTCGTTTTCTCCACCATGGTGAAAGACAGTGTTGTGTTAACCAGTTAACCCATGTTAACCAGTATTTGTTCCAAGTATCAACAAAAGACCTGGTTCCTCTTTGGGATTGGAGTGGCACTAGAATATAAATCCTAGGAGAACAGGGGCTCTGCCCTGTCCACCGACGTGTCCTGCATATGAGATGACAATCAGTGCCTATAGATACTCCATTCACTCATGCTAAATGAACTAATGAGTGATGGAAAGTCAATACACAACACAGGCATGGTGGTAATCACTTAGAACCACAGGACTTGGGAGACTGAGACAGGAAGCAACAGGATTGTGCGTTTGAGGCCAGCCTGGGCTACACAGAGTTGCAGATCAGCCTGAGCCGCCTACGGAGGTTTTGTCTTAAAAAAAAACTCAAAAGACCAATGAGTGAGCAAAAGAAAGGGAGGGAAGGGGGGAAGGAGGCTGGGACTCCAGGACTTGTGGGAAAGGGAAGTAAAGGGGGTGCTCGAGTGCAGAGTACCCACTGGTAGGCTGCAGTGTGGCAGGCAGCCTTCTCTCTGTGTCCCTCTGGAAGGGAGCTACGCATACCCTCACACCACCAAGCTGCCTCAGACGGAATCATAGGGCATGATCAGAGTGCCCCTATCCTTGGTCTCCCAGACAGTCTGATTTAGTGAGTTGAGGTGTGCTCCCCCGAGAAGTCACACTGTGGCCCTGAATTATGCTAATTCTGGGTCAAACTCTGAGAATAAACTAGGTTTGCAGCCCTCAGTGTCCAGACTTCTGGGTAGGTTAGCGACACACTTGGTGATGGTCCCAGGGGAACCATAGCCATTAAATCAGTGTCTCGTGATGACTGTCTCCAGGCACCACACATATTTTCGAAAGTACAAATATGTAGCACAGATTCAAAAAGAGCTAAAGCACCAGGGAAAAGTCATGAGACCCACGTCCTGCCTAGGAAGCCATCTTTATCTGACTGCTCATCTCCACCAGAGCATGGGATGTTTGCCATGGATATGATAACTCAGCTGCCTAAACTGTGACCAGAGTGTCTGTTAGGTGCAACCCAACCATATTGTGGGTGAAGGGGAACTGAAGTCAAAGACAGAGTTCTGGGATGGGATAGAAAAATAGGGATAGTTACAGAATCAAGAGAGGAATGAGGAGAAAAATGAGAAACAGAAGATGTTGGAGGGGACGAGGATGGAATGAAAGGGACGGCGAGGCTTCACTCAGGCGCATCGGTTCTCCTCCAGGGGCAACGGTGTCCTTTTAGAAGCACACATCTATGTACAGTTTCTGCATGACCAGAATCAGTACTCCCCAGAAATCTACTGAAAGCATAACTTTTCAGGCCTGACCCCAAATCTACTGCATGAGGACATAGGAAGCCAGGATTCTCTAATCTACATAAGCAAGCCTCCCATGTGATCCTGATGCTTGATCAAGTCAGAGGGGTGCGGCTCCTGGGTTGCTAGAGCACTCGTATGTGGTCTCCGAGCATCCAAATCGCTGCTCTAGCTACAGAATAAACTGGATTTGCCTGTGTTCTTCTCATCTCCCTTCATGAATCTTGTGAGTCTTGTTTGCTCACTCCCTGGCGTCTTTGGACTGAGTGATCCAACTTGTGCTTCAGTATTAATGGCTGTCATTAGTTCTTTAAGACCTCTGTGCATCCAGAGCACTTTCCATGAAGCCGTGGAGTTCTTCTACAACAAGCAGACTAGGTGAGAACTACCTTCTCTTCGTGACCTGCTTTGACTGAAGGATGCCAGTAGAAACGACACAAGCAAGAGCCCCAGATGTGCTTGCACACTTGAGCTTGTTCACACCCATCATCCCTGGCCTTCTCCAGCAATGCGGTTTCCCCTCAGTCTAATCCCAGAATGAACCCACGTGGAACAGACCCAGTCAGCCACCTAAGCCTGTGTACAGCACTCTGGGTGAAAGTAACACTCCTTGCTGCAAAATATATGACTTCAGATTTACTTATTATCCAGAAATAGCTGCCCAAAGCATTGTGCATCAGGGTTTGGGTGCTATTTCCCCTAAAACATGGGCCTCCCGATATCCTAGCGCCTAATGGTAGAGGAAGACTTTTAGGCTCTTGAAAGCAAATAGTGGAGAATATATTTGGGATGGGGGTCACTTTGGGGACTGGGAAGGGCTCCACTTCTCTCCAGCCAGCCTTGAACCAGGGTGAGTGTTTGTCTCTTGTCAGATGATGAAAAATATACCGAGGGTGGAATGGGAGACAGGTCAGGCACAGAGGATGGGCCACACACGGAAAGAGGCTACAAGTCATCCCACTTTGGTCCCCGTTGGCCATCACAGATGCATGTATCCTACAAGCCAAGTGCTTGTAAGGTAGAGGTCATTTCTGGGTACCTAGAAGGAGGAAGGTAGATAATTTCAGCACTAATGGGAAAGAGTCTAAGACTCTGTGTGTGTGTCTCTGGGACACACAATTACTATCCATCTGACCCTCGGTGTCATGAGTTGGTTGGGATCTCACTTTGAAAGAGGAATGGAAGAGATGAAGGGAGGGAGGAAGAAAGGGAAGAGAGAGAGAGAGAGAGAGAGAGAGAGAGAGAGAGAGAGAGAGAGAGAACTGTTGTCCTGGATATCTTTACAGTTAACTGGACACATCTGGGTTGAGAGAGCCTCAATTGGGGGAACTGCCTCCATTGGCAGGTTGTTCTGTATTGTCTAAGAAAGCAGGCTAAACATGGGCCGGGAGAGCAAGCTAGTTAGCAGCATTCCTCCATGGTTTGTGCTCCAGCTCCTGCCTCCAGGTTCCTGCCCTGAGTTCGTACTTTGGGGTCCCTAAGTGATAAACCCAGGACATATAAGCCAAATAAACCCTTTCCTCCCCAAGTTGGTACTGGCAAGAGTGTTTTGTCACAACAGTGGAAAAGCAAACTAGAAAACTGTTAACTGAGAACTTGTTGTGCACTAGGCACTGTGCTTAGTGGTTTACATAAATCACCATAATCCCCCTCCTGACTCTGAATCCTCATCTTCATTTTATAGAAAGGAAGAACAAAACTCAGGGAAGTGAAGCAGCCACCTTAAGTTTCTACAACTGTTAAATGGGGAGCCTTAGGTACAACTGGACTTAACCCAGAAGCCAGGGTTGCACCAAAGCTAGAGTCCATGAAGGGAATTTATGCATTTTATTATTAGTGGTTTTACTGTTGACTCCTCAGGGTAAGCCAGAGCCTCTCCTCAGGCTGCCTTACAAAACTGTCTCATTTGGAGTTCTCAGTACTAGTGTTGTCCTCCATTGACACTTGGGAAATAACAAAGCCCAATATAACACACATAACAAGGGACAGAGTCAGGATTGGAACCCAAGATGGTGAATCATTAATCAGGTGGCCTTTTCCCATGGTGTCAGTGTCCATATACTATGGTCACATCACATTCATCCAGAAGTGGTTATGAGGGGCTGGAGAGATGGCTCAGTCTGCTCTTGCAGAGGACCTGGGTTCAGGTTTCAGAACTCACATGGTAGCTAACAACCATATGTAATTGCAATTCCAGGGATCTGACACCGTCTTCTGGATTCCATGGGTATTGAACTTGCTTGGTATTCTTACTTACATACATGCAGACAAACACTTGCATATGTCAAAATAATTAACCAATTAATTAAAAGTGATTATGAGTCAAGAAAGGACTCTAAAGAACAAGACTTTCTCAGAACCACGGTAGGTATCCCAGACCTTATAGATACATCTAACCTCTGTAATTCTGTGTATATGATGACCTTGAAGCACTGAACATATTTCACAATGAGCTCTCTCCCTAACACAACCCACAGCTGTGCTGCCCCAGCCACAGAGCTCCCTCTGGAAACGTCAGTCATAAAAACAGTGCCACACAAGCACCAGCATATTCCTCTGTGAAAGCAAATCACAGCCAGGCCACACAGCACAGTCCTGTAAGCCAGCACTCGGGAGACAGAGGCCAAAGAATCACAAGTTCGAGGCCAGCCAGAGACAAACAAAGACCCTGTCTTGGTCAAGCAAGGACTGGGGATGTGGCTGGCAGCCGCTGGGTTCCATTCCCTGTACCGGAAAAAATAAGCAAAAAAAAGTAAGTCACTCCTTAGATGAAAAACAATATAATATTTTCCAAAGTGTCACATTCCCTACCTTGAAAAGCTCTGAAAGGGGATCTTAGGGAGATCAGCTGAAGAGTCCTGTCCCGTCATAGCTTCCCCTTGACTGACATGCTTCACAAAATCAAATCAGAGGTAGGTTCATGTGGATGGCCCAGGGGCTCCCTATTGGAACTCATAGCATAAAAAGCTCGCTCTCTCTCTCTCTCTCTCTCTCTCTCTCTCTCTCTCTCTCTCTCTCTCTCTCTGTGTGTGTGTGTGTGTGTATACCTGTGTGTATGTGGTGGGGGGAAATGGGTGAATGTAGATGTATGATGCATACCACAGTGTGTGTGGAAGCCAGAGGACAACTTGTGGGAGTCATTTCTCTCTCTCTCTACCATGTGGGATCCAGGAACCGCACTTGGGTCGTCGTGCGCACACAGCAAGCACTCTTACCCACTGAGCCACCATGCCAGCCCCAGGGTTCCATTTCTGACTCTGGCTTTCTCTGCTTAACTAGCTTTTGTTCTGCTGGCTCAGCATCTCATCCTCACTTCTTGGAGCATATCTCTCTCTTTTCCTGGAGGGGAATGACCACCTATCACTCAACACATGATTTAGGAAGGGAGAACTCTCCTCCCAGTCCCAAGGGGACGAAAGGAAGCCCATCAGCACATTTCACTGCCTTGGGTGAAGTGGTGGCCTGTCACAGATGGGCTGGCAGGTCAGTCTAACCCATGAGAGAGGTGGAGGCTCCGTTTTAGTGTCTGTGGGATAAAATATACCTTCTTTGAAATGGACTTATCATCAGACAAGCTGTGTACATAGAGGGAGGAGCTAAGGGCAAAGCTGAGCCGCACGGAGAGGTTCCTGTGACACTGCAGGAATGAGCACGGGATGCTGGAACCCTGGGATGCCACCGAGGCATATAAAAGCCTGCTACATGGGGCTGGGTGCTCTCACTTGCCATTCTACTATCATGGGCGTAGGGCACAGAATCCATGCCAGGACTCCGGTGGCCCTGTTGAAAAAGAAGAAATGGCTGTGTCACCCGGCTCTCGTGAGCATATGCTGTCCTCCATCTCCTTGCAGACAAGCCTAATAAATTCTCTAGTCAAGCAAAGATTGGAGAGTTCTTACCTTGTTTTGCCTTAGTAACCCCAGAACCAGGAAATGGCAGAGGTGGGGTGGGATGCTATCTGTGTGGGTATGTGCTGTGGGCGCCCCCCCACACACACCAGGAGGAAAATTCTCTGCAACAGTGTCATTTATTTCAATTGTGATAAAATACCCTGACAAGGAGCAACTAAGGGGAGAAAGGGCTCATCTGACTTACAGGTTATAGTCCATCATTCTAAAGAAGACAAGGGAAGAAATCAAGGCAGCAGGTCATAGTCAAGAAGAGAGAGAAATGAATGCATGCTCACTTGCTCTGGAACAGCTTGATTTCTCCATTCTTGTATAATTCAGGACCCCTTGTCTAGGGAATAGAGCTGCCCACAGAGGGCTGGGCCCTACCACATCAAATGAGCTTAATTAAGACACTCTCCCGGGGCTGGAGAGATGGCCTAACGATTAAGAGCACTGACCGCTCTTACAGAAGACCCGGGTTCGATCCCCAGCACCCACATGGCGGCCGAGAACCGTCTGAAGCTCCAATTCCAGGAGAACTCCAGTTCCAGGGGAATCCGAGACCCTCTTCTGAACTTTGCGGCATTGCACGACACGGGTGAACAGACTTGCATGCAGACAGTACATTCATACACATACAGAAATAAATAAAATTAATTAAAAAAAAAAAGACTCTCCCATAGACATATCCACAGGCTAACCCAATATAGACAGTCCTTCACCAAGCCTCTCTTCTCAGGTGATTCTAAATTGTGTCAAGTTGACAGATAAAGCTACTGTCAATACTTCCTGTCAGTTGGGTGCTACCTTCCCAGCATGCCCAGCACTTCCACACAGTCCAGTGATTACCCATGCTATGATTTGACTGTCTTCATCCCTAAAATCATATGTTAGTAGTTTTAGGAGGTGGGGATCTTTCATGGTGATTAGGATTAAGGCATGAGAGTGGGACTCCATCATGGCCTTAGCAGCTCTATAATAGAAAGAAGAAAGGGGATGGAGAGATGGCTCAGATGGTAGAGTCTGCTGCACAGGTGTGAGGACCTGAGTTGACCCCCAGAAGTCACATTGTAAAGCCTGGCACAGTGGGATGTTCACTTCTCATCTTAGCAATGGAAGAGCAGAGATAGGCAAATTCCTGGAACACACTGGCCAGCCAGCCTCCTAGATTAGGGAGTTCCAGGCCAGTGAGAGATCTCATCTCAAAATAAGGTGAGTGCCTCCTGAGAGCTGCTAGCAGAGGCTGTCCCCTGACGTCCACATGAATAACTGCTAGCAGAGGCTGTACCCTGACGTCCACATGAATGTGCCACACATGTATGCACATATACTCACATGCACATGAACATGTGCACATATCACCTTGCGCTGCTCTGTCTCATATGCAATGCCCACCACCATGTCACGACGAAGTACAAGGTCCTCACCAGATATGCTACCTTAGCGTTAGGGTTCCCAACGTCCCAGAACTGTGAGCCAAATAAACTTCCAATTGTTTATAATTCCCTCAGTCTGCAGCAGTGCAACATAAAAGGAGATAAGACATCCTCTGTCACACATCCTTATTTCCTATCTGCTTATGTGGTGATATTTTTATAGCCAAAGCAAGAGACACTCAATGCAGAACAACAACAAAAAGAAATAATAATCCTTTGTAATACATGAGTGTAGATTCTCTTCCACCCAGTATCTCCTTCCAGAGGTAAAATCCCTGACACTTGGTAGGACTCCATGGAGAAACTTCTCAGAGTCACAGTGGGACACATCTGTCCGTCTCAGGTCGTGTGAACTCTCCACAGACAAGGCCTTCCTTCACCCTTTATGTAAGGGTTCTGTGGGGCTCTGTTCTGAATTCCCACTTAGGCTACAATATTTACCGGGCTAGCCCCTGGGGAAAAGTCACTTGAATTGTGTTCCTTCATCTGTAAAATGAGCCTTCCACATCCCATCTTACTAGGCATTTGATTGTATCAATGAGTTAATATATTAAAAAGTCTTTACATAGGGCCTGGTGCTTTGCAAGTGCTATAGTTCCCATGAGTCAGCACCTCAAAGGTCTAGCCTTATGCAAAAAGTGCTGACTAAACAACAATGTGTTCCTCATAATCTGCATGACCTTAAGCGTGCATGTGAGAGGTGACACCCTAAAGCCCATAGATTGTATGTCAGGTAGGCTATTAGCATTTCCCCAAGGACATTTCCTCCCTTAGCAAGGCCTGTCTTCATCACCACTTATGCTTATTTTTAATTGATTTGCTTTTATTTAATGTCTGAGTGTTTTGCCTGTATGTATGGAAGTGCACCTGTGCATAGAGGCCAGAAGAGAGTTTCAGATCCTCTGCACCTGAGTTACAGGTAGATGTTAGCTGCCATGTGGGTGCTGGGAACTGACCCAGGGTCCATGTGGGTGCTGGGAACTGACCCAGGGTCCTCTGTAAGAACAGCCAGTGCTGGGGCTGGAGAGATGGCCTAGCAGTTAAGAGCGCTGACTGCTCTTGCAGAGGATCCGGGGTTCGATCCCCAGCACCCACATGGAAGCTGAGAACCGTCTGTAACTCCAGTTCCAGGGGAATCCGACACCCTCTTCTGACCTCTGCAGCATTGCATGACATGGGTGCACAAACCTACATGCAGACAATACATTCATACAAATAAATAAATAGATAAATAAATAAATAAATAAAATAATAAATAAATTTAAAAAAGAACAGCCAGTGCTTTGAACCATGCGGCCATCTCTCAGCCCCCCACTTCTGCTTATTGAGATCTACTCTGGCAGAGCTTACTGAAAGACCATTTCACCTCTTATCTCATTTTCCCTCTCCACACTTCTATCTTTGACAAAATACTCACCAGTATTGACAACAGCAATGTTCACAAGCCAAGAGGTAGAAAACAACCCAAGTGTCCCTCAGCAGATGTGTGGATAAACAAAAACGTGGACCACATGAAATGAAATCCTTATCTGATTTTAAAACAAAGACATTCGCACACCATGGACAGAGCTTGAAGACATCACATGGAGTGGAGTAAGCCTACCACAAAATGATGGACACTGGGAGGAGGGGTACCAAAGATGGTGTTCATGGGCTTGACGTAGGATGGTGATTGGCGGGGACTTGAGGGAGGAGGGGCCTGGGCAGCTAGAGGGTGAGATGTATGAAGGTTCAAATTGGAAAGATGAAGAAGAATGTTCTAGAACACCTGTATGATTGTTTTCCTTCATTCTTAAAATTGAAAATATTCACCAGAGTTTAAAGCTGTCAGTCATGTCTTCTTTAGTTTGATAGAACTAAACGATTCATTTTTCACCTGCAGATTGATTGTCTCCTTACCTCAGAGTTATTTCTATTATTGCCTCTGTTGTATCTATTATTATCTCTTTGGATATATAGATCAGTAACCTCTTGGTTCTCCAGTAATTGAACTATTATTCATTTTATTTTCCCCCCTTTTTCTCTGCATTCTAGATGAGCTTGAAGTTGCATTGAAGCTGCTGTATTATTTTATGTATTATTAAATCTGATCCCTCTTGCTGTTGATTTAGTTCTTACTCGCTAGTGACATAATTTTTATTTATAATTAATTATTTGACCTTCAAAAACTGCAATTTTATACAGCTTTTAAGTGCTACAAAAATGATTATTTGCCGCATCTGTGACCATGGCAACGACCTTGAAGCATAGTGAATGGCCATTAAAATACATACAATTGAAAAAAAAATGTTCTGGATACAGATGGTACTGGTAGCTACATAACAGGGAGTGGGCCTAATGCCTCTGAACATCAGACTTAAAAATGGTGAATGTGCCACTGGAGAGATGGCTCAGTGGTTAAGAACACTGGCTGCTCTTACAGACCCCAGTTGGATTCCCAGCACCTACGTGGTAGCTAACAACTATCCATAACTCCAGTTCCAAGGGATCTGATACCCTCTTCTGACAACCACAGGCATTGTACAAAATGGGTGCACTTAAATACACACAGGCAAAATATTTATACACATGGTAGCTAAGCATCTGTAACTCCAGTTCAGGGGAATCTGACGCCCTCTTCTGACCTCCTCCAGATTTCATGACATGGGGGCACTTACAGATATGCCTGCAGTACACTCATATATATATAAAATAAAAATAATAAATAAATTAAAAAAATAAAGGTGAAAGACTGACAGGAAGTTGACCTCTGGCTTCCACACGCACATGCATACATGTCCATCTTCTACACCTGCACACACATGTGCAACACACACACACACACACACACACACACACACGGTACTATAATTATCTCATTCTCCTGCTGAGCAGGCCACACAGATGAGACTCACAGAGACTAAGTCACTTTCTGCTCCCAGGCCACACAGGTGGTGAGACGCACTGTTCAGACTGGTCGACCAGGCCTGCCCTGCACCCCTCACCAGCCCTGGATTCTACTCTTCTGCAACTCAATTTCCTAGTGAGGGTTCAACCTCATTGTCAACTTGAATGGATTTGGAATCACCTAGGAGACACACCTCTGGATGTGTTTGTGAGGGTGTGTCCAAGGACAGTTAACTGAGGAGGGAAAACCCTTCTTCAGTGTGGCTGGTGTTCCGGACTGAACACACAGGACAGGGGGACCCAGCTGAGTCCCTACACTCATCTCTTTCTGCTTTCCTGACTGTGCGCACATGCGACTGTGACCAGTTGCACCCCATGATGATGGTCTACACCCCTAAACTGTGAACCAAAACAAATGTTTTCTTCCTTAAGTTGCTTTGGCCAAGTATTTAGTCACAGTAACAGGAAAAGGAACGGATACAGAGCCCAAGGTTCCCTGGCAGCGTCCCCCCAGGACTTTGTTAGGCTATGTTCTGCATCATCAAGGATGGCCTGTTCCAGGTCATATCTCGTCAACTCTTTTGTCTTTGGCCAAGGTGGTGAGCAATTTCTACATTTAGAAACAGGCCTTGATGTTAATTCAGGAGAGCAAAATACCTGGAGCATCATTAACTCTGAATACTATTCTAAGTCTCTAATAAGTTTCTGAATTCTCATCTAAGAAGGAAATCAGTGTTCTCAAGACTGATCTTGAATACTTGGGGTTCTGCATATAACCCTGCCACCCTGTCACCTTGGGGACTCGCCTTCCTCATACCAATTCTCTCAGTGTCTTCACACCTCTATTTCCCTTCTTGACACAAGATGCCACAACACCAGGTTATCTGTCCTCTAAAGTGCTTAGAGGTTAGACAAGGCAAGAGGCTGCTTTCTGGACCAAGATGCATTCCTCCTACCCAGAGGGACGAGGCATTTCCTCTGCCCCCCACCCCACTTATCTCTTTAAGGATCCCTTTCTCGGTCTTCAAAGAAAGAGAGGAGAATTTTTACCAGTGTGAGCTCCCCAGCCGTAGTTCTCAGCAAATGGCCCTCAGCAAATGCTGGCAACAGCATGTTATTCATCCATCTCAGTAACAACCTTGACATGACCTGGTTCTGTCTGGGAGAATACAACAGTGATCCAAAGATGCTTGACCCTGCCTTCAGTGAGTTAGGCCCCTGATATTATCAGAAAACAGCTTCCATCTCTTCATCTACAAAATGCTAATGTAAGCCATCCCTGCTCAGGAAAACGCTTTGGGGTTCAAAGAAAATAGGTGTGTGACAACAATGTTGACAAAATCTGCAATGATGGTGATGATGATAACTAAGCACCTGCCACATGCCAGGCTCTGTTCAAAGCCTTTAAATCCATATACTCCAGCCTTACAGTTTATGTGACAATAATGGGACCCATTTTAAAGATGAGAAAATTAAGGCCCAGCGATTCATGATTTATGTAGGAGAAAAGGGGCGGAGTAAGGATTTAGACTCTACATGCCAAGTTCTTACTACAATTTTCTTAACCAGTACATTTTCTTGGCCTACTGTTAAAAGAGTGATCTGTACCTGATTTCATGATGAGAAGAGGCTTCAAGGTTCTAAGGGAGAAACTCGAGCACACATAGGACTGCCTGCTCACTGTGCCCCCAAGTCTGGCTTGACTCTTCACTTCTGGGAAGGCCTTGTTTCCCATTTATAAAGCATAGCTGTTCACCACACAAATGTCGTTGACTTAGAATATTTGCATAATATGAAAGCAGACTTGAAAAGACCACAAAGCCCAGACTGGGACCTGGAAACTGTTGCTCCTGGAAGCCGCCTCCTCCATCACTGCACGGGCATTGGAGCTCTGACCTCTCTCTAAGATCCTTTGGTTTGCTGATTTACTTTCACAATAGAACAGAAGCACAAGGAGGGTGGGGCATCCTGAGGTCCACGGACGGGGTGCCTGCCACATGCGGTAAGGGAAGCTGAGACTTCTAGAACCTACAAGACTTAAGTATTCAGAGCTATGGTGAGTGGAGCCAGAATTAGAAATGACCTCTCCCTCAATCATATAACAAGTGGAGTCTCTTTCCAGCAGCTCCCTTTCCTCTGATTTGATGATTTAAGACATTTTCAGAATGACAGTTCATCTCCACTGTCAACTGGACCTGATTTGGAATCACCTAGGAGACACACCTCTAGGCCTGTCTTCGAGATCCTTTAAAGAGAGGTTTAACTGAGGAGGGAAGACCCATTCTGAAGTCAGATGGCCTCATCCCATGAACTGGAATTCCAGACTGAAAACAAAGAGGAAACACAGAGAGACAGCTGAGCCTAGCGTTCATATCTCTCTGCTTCTTGAGTGGACACAATGTGACCAGCTGCCTCACTCCCCTCCCGCCAACCCTTCCCCACCATGACTGGCTACATTCTGCTGAACCATGACCCCAGATGAACCCTTACTCCCTTAATCTGCTTTTTTGTAGGTATCTGGTCACAGCAATGAGAAAAATAGCTAATACACAGAGTGTAAGTCCAGAGCCAAACACAACGATAATTCCCTCTGGACAGAGCAGCTGGGAGGATTCCAACGGACAGCCCAGCTGCTGCATGACTACAATATACAGTCCACACACAGTAATGACCAGCTATAGGGTGATGCTTCAGCATGGGTACATTGATGCAATACACAGTCCACACACAGTAATAACCCGCTATAGGGTGATGCTTCAGCATGGGTACATTGGTCAAAAATAGCTTGAAGTAAGTTAAGAAAATAAAATCTTGGGTCAGCAACATGGCTCAGGAGTAAGGGGGCTTGTTGCCAAAGCTGACAACCTGAGTTTAATCCCCTGAGCCTGCCCAGTAGAACACCAACTCCCATAAGTTGTCCTCTGACTTGCATGAAACCTACACACACACACACAAATAAATAAGCAAACAAATAAACAATGTTTTAAAAGAAAATATTTTATACCAACCCCCTATTCTGCCTACAGCTCTGCTGAATTTAATGAATAAATGCAATCTCCCCACTCTTGTGAGGTCTGTGCTTTTTAAACAATATACAGTTCTTGTCAGAAGGATGAGAAGACCCAGGTACTCTCAAAGCAGGCTGTTCTGAACAAGGAGCCCTTGAAGTTGCTGAGATGTGTTGGCCCTGCCCTTTCCTTCCTACCATGTTCCCAGCCTCCTCTCCCGCCTGGTCTTCTAAGGGACTTGCTTCACCTGGCCTGGCCTCTGGATTCCACCCAGCAGCTGGTGAAAGTGTGCTCCCCGCCCCCACCACATCAACCCAGGAACAGAGAAACCATTTGAGCCTTATAAATACTGGCAGGCTCAAAAAGCAAGTCGCCAGCCTTAAAAACATGTCTCTGTTTCCTTTGGCAGATTGGCAAATCCAGTAATATTTTCAGATAAGAAGGTAAACAGAGGGTGGAGGGGATTAAGGCGGCCTAGCTGAGGCCAGTGTCTTTACTGAAAGATGGAGAAAAGAATTACCACTCAAGACTTTCCCTTTCAGGGAAAAGGAGTCAAGCCATGATAGCTCCAAAAGTTGGAGGGGGGCAGGCAGGAGCTGAGTAGGCCTACTCTCTCTACCTTCAAGGAAAAATATGAGGACACCCAGAGAATAGGCCAGAATATTCTACTGCCCACAGAACTTCGAAGCAAGAAGCAGAGTCTAAAAAGCTTGATGCAGGCCCCAGTCTGAATTCTAGGATGTTATAGGGTGCAAGAAAAACAATAAGCCCCCTTCCTTAGGAGGGTTATACGAATCACTGTCCAGGGGAATCGACGACTTCCTCTGTCCTCCACGGGTATTACATGACATGAAGACTTATATACATGTAGGCAATACACTCATACACATAAAATAAAAAATAGCAAATAAAATATTTTTAAAAGAAAGAAACATCCATACTTTGGAGGAAATTCTCTTTGATGAAGAAGCTCTGGAGACAGTGAAGACAGAAGAGGAGTTTACAGAGCTCGTGGGCATGCGTGCTAATCATCTATAACGGTCAAAAAGAAACCAATCACTTAATAGATCACTAAATAGATGTCTTTAGGGTTCCTCCATCCAGCATTGCCTCCTGCCCCCATCCCCAGACCCTCTGTCTGTTCCTGAATTCAAGCTGAGGAAAGCAGATATTTTATAAGACATAAAGATACACTCCACATAGAAGTAAGGCCCCAGAAAGGCAGATAAGTCTGTATGTTCACTGTCTATGTTTTGACATACTTAGAAAATACTTGGGGAGTAGAGGAGTGACCCCAGCCAAAGCTCCATCTCCTTGCATGGCCTCTAGACACACTACACAGATCTTAGCAAATACTCATCTTCAGACCTTCTCGGCACTGACCCAATATCTGCCCTCCCCGCAAATTCTAATAATCACACCGGGAATCAAGTGCTGGTATTTGAATATTTAATCCAGTGGAGCAACCCTGAAATGATTCTACCTCCCCACAGGAAGCCACCTTCTGCAGCGTAGAAAGGAAGGTGGTCACTGTGGTCCAGAAGCCAGCTTTATAAAGGTTTCTGCTGTCCTGGACTTGTAACCTCGTGTTGTTGATGTTGAAACCTAACTGTGTTGACCTTGGTCTCCAATGCAAACAAAGCCGTGCAGGGGAAATGTTTGGACCTGAGGTTCCTGTTTGCTTCCAGTTTGGCCTAATGGCCAGAATCCTAAGCATTTCCATTCTCTTCCTTTTAAAGTGTCCCTGGTTTGCCACAAAGGAAGCCATCCCAAACTATTGCTCCTTTTCAAAAAAGAGGTTCAGACACATAATTGGGACTCCCTAGTCCTGTGGAATTTTACTTGCAGAAAAATGCCGAGAGTCACATCTCCTCAGAGCCTCAAAGACCCCGAGGAAGAGCTAAGGAAACCTGAAGCGAGGGCAGGGGTGGTGGTGCTGGTCAGTAGTTGTTAATCTACTGAAGGATTTTTTTGTTTATATTTTATTTATTTATTTATCTTTATGTTTTGTTTATGTGCATGTTCATGTGCATGTATACATGAATGTGGAGGCCAAAAGTTAATGCCAGATATCTTCCTCAGCTACTTTCTACCATAGTTTTTGAGACAGGGTCTCTCACTGAACCTGGAGTTCACTGGTTGTTATACTGGCTTTTTATGTGGGTATAGGCTGCCTAGACTCCACTCCATTCTTCATGTATGAGAGGTGAGCACATCACCAACTAAGCCATCTTTGGTGGTGCTGGGGATTGAACCTACGGCCTTGTATAAGTCTTTGCTAATCTAGAGGCTTATGACATATTACATGCCTGGAACAAAGTTAAGACTTTCGGTTTCACTGAACACTTTCAACAGCCAGAAGAGAAAGGTTTCAATTTTCCCTATTTCACAGATGAGAAAACTGAGTCTCAGAGGCAGTCCAAGGGCACAGAGCAGAGGTGGGAGCCAGGCCAGGCCTTGGTGCCAAAGCTGTAAACACTAGGTCAAACTGCTCTCTGGATGTCTTCCTCTTCCTCTTCCTCTTCCTCTTCCTCTTACTCATCCTCTTCCTCTTCCTCTGCACCATAGGACAGTTTCCCCAGAGTATAAGCATGGCTTCTTAATTAAACAGTAAAGCCTTGGGCCTAGAAGGAAGAGACCACGAACAGCTGAATCAAGGACCTCTGTCCGTCTGTCCTGGTGCATCCATCTGTGATGCTGAAGGTGGCAAAGGCTGAAGATGGGGGAGGAGTCTGGGGAGAGGCAGCTAGGTTCGATCTTCTCCAGGGGTCTGTGCAGACTAGGGCAGGGTTTGGGGGAGGTATGGCCAGGACTTTGTGCTGGAGATGGCACCCTGATTCTGGTGTGCCAGGCCTCTTGCAAGACAGACACTGCTGAGCTGAGGAAGTTGTCTCACCCACAACTGGCACTGTTGGAAGGGGCGCGCCTGACAAACCTCCGCCTCCTTGTAACCCAGTCTGGGAAGCTGGGCTCTGTTGGGCTTGGCAGGGAGCCTGGATGAGCTAAGCAGTAGGGAATGCAGAACGTCACCGCTTTCCAGTGCAAGACACTTCTCAACCAGGACCACGGCCGGACCGTCATATGGGGGCCTGGCGACATGTCCACCTCCGCCTGTGCTTTCTGACATATGTGCTAACAGCCAAACTGGAGTCAGGCTTGTCCTTGGCACACAGGGCCTTAAAAATCTGAGCATGACAGCTGAAAACCTTACTGCTACATGTGTGGTCTGAGTGCCCACAGTATGATTGTCTCCAGTGACTTTCTCAGAAATGCAGACCTCCTGGACTAGGGGACGGCTCAAGAGGTGAAGTGTTTGCTGTGCAATCTGAGGACCTGAGTGTGATCCTGAGACCCATGTAAAGCCAGACACAGTAGTATGTATCTATCAGGCAATCCTAGGGCAAGATGGGAGATGAGACAGGAGAATCCTTTGATCTTCACAGGCCAGTTAGCCCATCCTAGGCAGCCAAAGAGAGCAAGAGACTGTCTCAAAAGAGTGCAAGGCGGATTCACCCCCAAGCTTCCGCTCTGATTTCCACATATCCACCATGGCATATGCAGACCTACACAGGAATATGAACACCACACACACACACACACACACACACACACATATACATAAACACACACACACACACACACACACACACACAGGATTAAAGGAAGTGCAGGTTCTGAACTCCACCCAGACCCATTAAATCCAAATACTTAATCAAATCCTTGATCAACTGAATCAACCCTGATCAACTGAATCTTTCTGATGCTGTATTTCTCAAATCTGTGTATTTTCTAAGCTCCACAGAGGAATCAGAGTCATAGAGGAGTTTGGTGGCCACTTCAGGAAACCTTTGGGACACCCTAAAATGCTCAACAGTGCTTCATTTAAGCAATAATGTCACAAGTTCCCTTCGTGAGGATGTGCAGAGCATCAGGGGTTGGTTTGCAATCTACTTCCTGCAAAGGCCTTGTGACAGTTGAGAAGCAGAACAGGTAATCTGTCAAGGAACAGAGTAAATGTGTAAAGGTGTCCTAGGAACTCTAGATACGATGGCCCATCAAGTCACTCTGGTGAGGGAGCCCACATCTCACAACAGTTTATGTCTGTGACTCCTCTTAAAAACCAGCTGGGCAGCTGGAGAGATTGTTTAGTAGTTAAGAGTGGGTACTGCTCTTAACTACTATGATCCAGTTCCCAGCACCCAGGCTGGGCTATAACATATAGCTCCAGGAGATCCAACCAACGCCTCTGCCTCCAATGGCATCTGTGCTCACATGCACATACACACGCACAGACGCATGTGCACACACATAAATGTTCAAATCTTTAAAAATCAGTTGTTTTGTTTTTATTTTTCCTGAATAAAAACATACGCTTACCATGAGATGAAGTTGTAACTTGGCAGAGTATGGTGTGTGTGTGTGTGTGTGTGTGTGTGTGTGTGTGTGTTTCTGCGTATCTCTGTGTGTGTTGTGTTTATTGTTCATATGTATTCATGTCTATGCATGTGATACATAGGTACATGGGTGTGCAGGCCAAAGGTCAATCAGGTATCTTCTTCAATTGGTCTCTACATTATTTTTAAAATATTTATTATTTTTATGTATATGACTATATTGCCTTCATGTATATAAGTTTACCCATGTCATGCAAAGCCTGCAGTGACCAGAAGATGGTGTTGGATCCCCTGGAAATGGAGTTACAGATGGTTTTTAGTTGCCCTGTGGGCACTGGGAATAGAACCCAGGTCCTCTGGAAGAGCAACAAGTGTTCTTAACCACTGCCAGCTCCTCTACCTTATTTTTTGAGACACGGTGTCTCACTGAATCTGCAGCTCACTGATTTGTTTAGATTGGCCAATAAGATCCCAGATTCTCCTGCCTCTACCACCCTAAGCAGTGGGATTACACATATGGGACATGGTGCGGCACTGTTTTACATGGGTTCTGGGGATCTGAACCCAGGCGCTCATGCTTACATGACAAGCGCTCCACATCAGCCATCTCTCCAGTCCTGCATCTGCTTTTCTTGATGACAGTCTACACCCCAGAGGCTCTGTCTCCCTCACCTCTCCTGCCCTCCCTCCACCTCCCCTGACCTCACAGCTGGCTGCATGCCTGCAGGACCGCCCAGGGCTCCCGTGCCACTATGCCTGCCCTCAGCTCCATGAAGCCACCAGGTCCCTGAAGGACAGACTCGAAAGGTGCCTGAAATCCAGCCAAAAGCTAAGGCCAGCGTGAACTGCCTTTAGCTGCCATAACAAAACACAAGTGGCTCACAACACTAGGAATTTATTGTCTCCCATGTCTGGAGGCTGGAAGCCCAAAATCAGTCTTATTAGCCTGAAAACATGGTCTTCCAGGTGTTCCAGATGAGAGAATTGCTGACTTTTTCCTGCTTCTAGAATCTGCTAGCATTGGCTGGCTTGTGGCCATTCCCATCCCTCTCTGCCTCCATAGTTACATGACCTTCCCTTCTGCTCCCTGTGTCTTCTCTTCCTCATCCTCTTTCTGCTAGGGTGTGTGTGTGTGTGTGTGTGTGTATGTGTGTGTGTATGTGTGTGTGTGTGTGTGTGTGTGTTTACCTTTAGGTCCTACATCTCAACTCCAAAGTCTGTTTTTGTCTTGTCATATGACATTTACTGCTTCAAAGAATTAGCATGTATACATCTGTCAGGGAACATCTTACTATCTACAGCATGGTCTTTCCATTTCACTTTGTAAAACCTAAACTCTTCATCTGCTGTAGCCAATGAAGGTGATCTGGCTCCTGCCCACCTCTGCAATCATCTTATTAAAATGTTCTTTTCCCAGCCTGCTCTCTGGTCTTCCTTCAGGTCTTCAAACAAGTATGTACCTGCCACAGAGCCTTTGTTCTGCTAGAAATACTACTACTCAGGATATCATTTCCAGAGGGGGGAAGGATGGAAAGAAAGAAGAGGAGAGGAGAGGAGAGGAGAGGAGAGGAGAGGAGAGGAGAGGAGAGGAGAGGAGAGAAGAGAAGAGAAGAGAAGAGAAGAGAAGAGAAGAGAAGAGAAGAGAAGAGAAGAGAAGAGAAGAGAGAGAAGAGGAGAAGAGAAGAGAAGAGAAGAGAAGAGAAGAGAAGAGAAGAGAAGAGAAGAGAAGAGAAGAGAAGAGAAGAGAAGAGAAGAGAAGAGAAGTCTATTCCCAAGAATATCGAAGCCAGAGGTTTGTAACTCATAGGTTTCTAACTTCCTCTACTTCTCATCTTTACCTGGAGTTTTCTTACTAAAGACATCCCCCCCCCCCTAGTCTTTTTTCACTCATCAAACACTTCCATAAGTCTTAGTTATCTGGAGGCTGGCCAGAAAGGAGCCACATTCCACCATTATGAAAAAGCCTGAACTGCAGACTGGTGGGAACAATGTCACATAGAACTATGTCCATCTCTTTGTTCTTGGGGAATAAAAGAGCCCAAGGTCTAGAATCTACTTTAATGGTTGTGATGAGGCTTCTGGTGACAACTCACAGTTGAGAGTGGTGGCTCTGCACAAAGATCACTGCTCCTAAGCATCATCATGCCCTGGAGATGGGAGTCCTGCCTGTGGCCAAATGACCTTTTATTTCCTCCTAACACTGAGAGCAGGACCACCAGAAACACAATGTCAAGTGGTTACTAAGATGGAAGTATACACAGAGGTTTTTCTGTCCCCCAAATAAGAAGTTTAACTTACGTCTAGATATACAAATTAGTAGTCTTTAACAGAGACAGTGGGCCACAGAGAACAACTCAACTCATCTGGTTTGTCTGGAGTTTTCTCTATGACTATTTTAAATCCTCCATCCTGGGGAAATCCCCTTAGCTCTTAATAAGCCAAGACAGCTGGTCACTGAAGAGATACCTCTCAGGCCTATCCCTACCACTTGAGAGATCTGCAGCAGAAGGGTACAAGCCGCAGCTCATGTAATGTATGTCTAAATATATAAAGTTATAAATCAAGCTAACATAGTACTGAATAAAATGTGCTCTATCCTCTGACCCACAACAAATGTTCTTTAAACAACTCAGGAAATCAAGTTCGAATTTCAAGTTCATGGGTGCCTCTCTAGTCCCTGGTCTTCTCTTCACACTTATAACTCCATCACACACCTGAGGGGGTGTTACTCTCATACATGTGGATACTCAAACCTCATCTATGCACACCGAATAACCAGTTCTCACTTATTCCTTTGTTCTGAGTGTAAACTATGATTGTGTGCATCTGTGGGGGATGGACCCATGAAAAAGACCCAGCTTGCTCAGAAGTAGGATCAGCATCCATTGCTCTCCAAGGCTGGCCAAGGAGGGGTAGTAACTAGACTGTGGTCTCTTCAGGGCTGAAGCCAGTCTTTCCTGGGTCTCCTGGTGATACTAGTAGTTGACATTCAATGGAGGACCCTCCTAATTGGAAACAATGGGTGATTTACAATTCCCCACTATAAAATTAGCACCCCTCCGCACCCAAGGTCACAGTTACTCAGCCTTGAGAGATAAATCTTACAGGGAGATAGTTGCCCTTGGGATATTTCTAGAAGAGACTTTCCACCTCCAGGATGGATCAGAGAGCAAAGGACCCTCCTCCAGGACAGATCAGAGAGCAAAGGACCCACCTCCAGGATGGATCAGAGAGCAAAGGTCCCACCTCCAGGATGGATCAGAGAGCAAAGGACCCACCTCCAGGACGGATCAGAGAGCAAAGGACCCACCTCCAGGATGGATCAGAGAGCAAAGGACCCATCTCCAGGATGGATCAGAGAGCCAAGGAAAAGAAAAAGAGTCAATGAAATTATATATATATATATATATATATATATATATATATATAAAGAGAGAGAGAGAGAGAGAGAGAGAGAGAGAGAGAGAGAGAGAGAGAGAGAGATCTGTGTCCTGGGTTACCTCCGAAGAGATCTCATTGTGAGGGCCCTCTATGGGACTGATAGTGTTTGGTGGGGATTTCTTATTTGCTTTTCCCATGTTGTTGATTTTTCTCTGTGCTTTTGGCATATGGATTTGATTCCTTTTGTTGGTGATCTGATGTGAAGTTCAAGTGTTTCTTCTTGTACAAAAAGAAAGAAAAGAAAGAAAAGAAAAAGAAAAAAAGAGCCAGGCGTGGTGGCGCACGCCTTTAATCCTAGCACTTCGGAGGCAGAGGCAGGTGGATCTTTGTGAGTTCAAGGCCAGCCTGGTCTACAGAGTGAGTTCCAGGACAGCTAGGGCTACAGGAAGACCCTGTCTCAAAAAAGACCAAAAAAAAAAAAAAGAAAGAAAGAAAAAAAAAGAATTTGCTTTGACGGATGGAAGAGACTATGGCCAACCCATCATCATTGGGTAAAAGGAACACATTCTCAAAGCATCTGGTCTGATTCTATAGCCAGGCCCATATGAGTTGATGATATTAAGGAAATAAGCATGCATATGATCCCAAGTGGTGAAAAGGATCCTGAAGACAGGAAGCATTGACGCCTAAGTTAACAGCATGGAGCCAGACAAGGCAGATTTAGATAATGCCACTGCAATTTGCTACCAGTTTGACCCTAGGGGAGTTCTGTCGTTTACTTGCTTATGACAGCCTCAATTTCTTTCTAAATAAGGATTCAAATGTCATCTACTACACAGAATTGGTAGGAAGATGGACAGAGGTATGGTAAATAAAGGATGTAACCAGTGCCTATGACACATTGTTTTAAAATACCACTTACTATTGGAGCATTATTAGTAGAGCAGTTCTAACTATTGTTACAAAAAGACAGTATGATGCGGTGCTATGAGGTACAGGCTGATTAATAAGAGTCTGAAGCTCACAGTTAAGGAGAGACAGCTTCAGTGATAACTGAGATGTCAGGTCAAGACACCCCATTAATGGACTAAGGAGAAAGCTTAGTTGGTAAAATGCTTACCTTGCAGATGCAAAGACCTGTGTTCAATTTTTAGAGCCCATGTAAAAGCCAGGAGCTGAGGCACACAGCTGTAATCTCAGCCATAGGGAAGAGGAGACAGGAGGATTGCTGGGACTTCCTGGCCAGCCAGCCTAGCTGGTCCCAGGTCCCTGTGAGAGACCTTGTCTCAGAAAACAAGGTGAGGACTGGAGAGATTCCTCAGTGGTTAAGAACACTGGCAGAAGACCTGGGTTCCATTCCCAGCACCTACATGATGGCTCACAACTGTCCAGGAACTCCAGTACCTAGGAGATCTTCTGGCCTCTGCGGGCATTGCATGCATGGGTGCACTTACATGCAGGCAAAACACTTATAGGCATAAAAATAAAGACAAATAATTTTTGAATGTGGATAACTCCTGAGGAATGACACTGAAAGTTGGTCGCTGACTTATGTACACACACATGCATATATATGTACATATATATGTGTGTATATATGTATATATATAGCACATGTGTATATATATATATATATATATATATATATATCACACATACATACACACCTGCACATACACACAAATAAAGAAACCCCATTGGAGACAGTTCCTAGCCTAAGTCTACAGTAACCACAGAATGATCAGGGAGGACCCACAGGGAGATACAGGGATGCATGAATCGTCTGTGCTTTTCCTGGAATATGAGGCGCTGTGGAAATCGTCCCTGTGAGCACAGATGCCTCCCAGACCACACAGGGCACCCAAGAGCAGCGATGGAGGGAGCTGACCATAGCATTCCCAGTCACACAGGCACCAACTGAGTCACCACAGCCATTCAGTAACACTTCTCAAATGACAGAAGGCAGGTCACTCACGGGCAAGCCTGAGTCACCATCGCCTTCAGTGACTGTCCTCATCTCTGGCCAAACTTAGGCAACTATCCAAGTAATAGATGAATGAATCACTTCTAAATCGAGCATGAATATCTCCTAATTTGCTCAAAAATGATTGAACATCTGACTGATGGACCCTATCACCAAGTTGACGGAAGGAGACATAAGGAGTGAGGGGAAAACAGAAGCCTACGGTCTTTGAGAAATTAGTTTTCTTTTGAAATACAGAACTATCTTTGTAAAAATTCTTGACTCACTAAATTTTTTTTTCTTACCATTGAAAAGGAAAGAGAGGGGTGTGTAATGGATTGTTTTACAACCAGATGAAGATGTCATGTGGACATTTGGCTTTCTAGCTTGGTTTATATTATTTGGGCTACATTCAGAATGCCCAAATGATCCTAAGATTTGACCTGCTTCTAGAATGCATTATTTAAGGTCTTTCCATAGTTACACATAACTTCCCGAAAAGCTTTCTCACATGCTTTTTGGGAAACAGAAGTATGGTTCGCCCCAACATACTCTCTGGCCTGGTCACCCCAAATTCTTGCTCTTGCCCTCTTGAGCTGAGAGCCTTGTTATAAGCTATTGGGATTAAACTCAGGAGATCCAAAGATCCCGCCCTGAGTTCTCAGGGACTTTTGTCAAGTTTTCTAGGTCTGGGAAACGGACAGGCAAAGCATGGTGGGCTATCCCCACGCCAGGCGCTCTGGAGTCAGATAGGCCAGGCCTCTGCTCCTAGCTGAGCCCCTGGGCTCACGTGACTACAGACAGGTTGCTTGCACTCTCTGACCTTCTTTCAGATTCCTCATCTGTGAAATGGGGATACTCGGAGGCCCCACCTCATAGGATTATGGGGAGGATTAAATGTGACTATCTTTGTGAAGGGTTTGGCTCCGTGCCCAGCCATCTGGCAAGAACTGCACAAATGTTCACTCTTCTTTGTAATGGCAGAATCTTTGGGGTTATTTATGTAGACACTCTAGAAGTTAAGCCACTGGAATTTGAACTTTGGGATAATAGAAAACTTTAAGCTCTGGCCAAAGTGAACTTCTTTTGCCTTGGAGGCCCATACTTCCCTGTTGCAAAGGTTTCCCATTCATCTTTAATTGTAATTACCTCTTCCTTGGGATAGCAGATCCTTTGTGTGTGTGTGTGTGTGTGTGTGTGTGTGTGTGTGTTACTTCACTGCTGCCTGCCCAACACCCAGCACAGTAAGTTGCACAGAAAGAAAATGCAATCATTAATTATCTGGTGACTGAAAGACCAAACAACCAATGAACCAACACAATGGTAGACTGAATGAAGCACAGGCTGGTGATAGGTCAAATGACTGAATGACTGTTTCAATGAATGCTGTAATGAATGAATGAACTCAGGGACTAGAGTTGGTTGTGCCCATGTAACTGGGTTATGTGAAAGAACTTCACACTCATGACAAAAAGTGAGACTACCTGAATACTAGATCTCGGCTTAGAAAGAGATGATGGCTATTTTTTAATACCTTGAGAAGGTGGAGTCAATGACTGGATGGGTGATAAGACCCTACTGGAAAGCGTGACTCACTCTGTGCTCACGTGGCACACAGATCCGACAGTCCCCCCCCCCCTTCCATCACAAGCCAGGATCTATCTGGCAACTTTTGGTCTTAGTACATCTATTCATGGCAAATGACGTCACCTCCAAGTCATGTGTCTTGGGTTGTGACAACAACTGGGGACATCAACAGGAAGGCCCCAGAGCTTTTACTACCTAATTTCTGATAATTCAGAATCTTTCCTGAAATCCGCCCACACCCCACCCCTTTCTTCTGGGTGAGCTCATCTAGTCTTTCCAGAAGGCTGATCAGCGGCGAGGCATCACTGGACTTTGTCAGGGGGATTTGGTGTCTCCACTGCTTGTGCATCAGCCGTGGACACGCTCATCTTTCAGCTGTGTTGGAACCCTGCCCATAGCTGTCTGGGCATTATGCTGCCTTCCCAGAGGCCTCTATGATGTACAGGGTTAGCCAGACAAGGTCCGAACTGTGTTTTCAAATCACAACCTGCCTTGAACTGCCATGTTTAAAATGATTATTGAACTATCCAAACTTCCTCCAAATATTTGTAGCTGTAATGAAGTAAGAGGAGCACTTAGAATGCCCCTTACCTCCATGAAGGAAGAAGGAAGAAGAGACTCCCATATCCATGTTTAGTACAACCTTAAATTCAGTAAAAACATTTGTCCAAGGGGCTGGAGAGATGGCCTAGCGGTTAAGAGCGCCGACCGCTCTTACAGAGGACCCGGGTTCGATCCCCAGCACCCACATGGCGGCTGAGAACCGTCTGAAACTCCAATTCCAGGAGAACTCCAGCTCCAGAGGAATCCAAGACCCTCTTCTGACCTCCGCGGCGTTGCACGACATGGGTGCACAGACCTGCATGCAGACAGTACATTGATACACATACAGAAAAAAAAAATTTGTCCAAGATGACCAGACATGATGACCCCTACCTGACAATTAGCAAACAATAATGGCACAGCCCCCAGCCATCACTCGCCTTCCCTAGGCCAGGCATGGAGATGCAGGCTTTATAGACATCTACACATGTGGTCTGCATGCCCAGTGCCACGAGTTTCATAGCACATTCTCTATTTTACAGATAAGTGAACTGAGTAGATGGCCGACCAGAGATTTGAACCAAGTCTGTCCGGCAGGAAAGCAGGTGATCCCCACCTCCTACACATTGTAGTATGACAGTCCAAGATAGGAAGTAAAGGTAGCAGCTCACATGATGGGCCATTATCATAAAACATACCCTAGGTTGGTAGAGATTGTACTGTTAACTGAAGGGAAGCAGAGGAGGAGGCATCTTGAAGATATGATCATAGTTGGGTTTGGTGTGTGGGTGTGGGTGCGTGTCTGCATACGTGTGGGAGTTCTGGTGCGTGTGTGTGCCTGCGTGTGTACGAAGGACAGAGGACAACTTCCGGTATTGTTTCTCAAATGTCTTCCATCATACTGTTGTCTTTTTAAACAGGGTCTTTCACTGAGTGGAGCTCACCACATAGGCCTGGTTAGCCACCCTGAAGGCTTCAGGGATCCACACACCCTTCCATCTCACCACCACTAGGATTATAAGTGAGTGCCACCATGCCTGGCTTCTTCTATATATGTTCTGGGACTCAGACTCAGGTCTTCATATGTCCAGGCACATACTTTACCAGCTGAGATGTCTCTCCATCCCTGATCATAGTTTTCTAATAGATTCATTGTTGCCCTGTGTGAAATGGCAAGCTTTCTTTTTTTTATTATTATTTTTTTTATTGATGCTTTGTGTATTTCATACAACATTTTCCAATTCAGTTCAGGCATATATCCCCTTCCCTTCCCCCCACCCCACCCCTACCCATCCCAGATCATGCATTCTGCCGTAAGTTTTCTGCATCTTTCTCTGCTTTTTTGTTTTGTTTTTTCATTTTTTTTTAACAATAAGTGATAATTTGTGAGTACAAGCATCCTTCATGTAAAACCAATTTGCAAGCAGTTGTGCCCAAACCCACACAGTTCATGGGTCCCACCATCCAGCAGGGGGGGCTTGTATGTTCAATCAAGTTGATCAAATGAGTGTCCAGTCTATATTGTTGTAGTTTCACCATTAACCCCAATCGAAGCCCTTACATTCTACCATGCCCCCTCTTCCGCAGATTGTTCCCTAGGCTTAGAAAAGGGGCACAGGTGGATGAGAAGCAAACACTCTACTTTCTCTGGAGCTGATGTCTTGGTCTCTAGTCAGTTCTGGCTGTTTCCTTTCATGGGCTGCCAGCTTGTCCAGGCATAACCTTTCGATCCTACTGATGAAGCACATGCAATTAGATATTTAGGTATTAAACAGTATAATATATAGCCTTTCGATCCTACTAATGAAGCACACGCAATTAGATATATAGGTATTTAAACAGTACCAATTGTTATGGTAGGTTTCTTTGGTATAGACACAGATGTTTGGATGGTATGTTAATTCATGATTTACATTTTCTTCTGTTAAGTATGGCAGGGTCTTCGTGTGGTTTATAACATCTCCTAACCATTAGAGGATGTAAGCTTGTGGCATCAGCCATGGGTTATTCCTCCAAGGAGAGAGCTAATAGCCAATTAGATTTGGGATATACAGACGTATAGCTGCCACTGCTGCACAGTATTTCCAGGCAGATGAGGTGTAGCTGGTGCTGACGGAGGAGTCTTGCGTGACTCAAGGAGACCTATATTTTCTTTATTGGTTTAGTGGTCTTTGGTAACACTCTCTGGCATCCCAGAGACCATCTGTATACTTGCAAGTGCGGTCTCCATACATCTTTCCCATGTTTATATATAACAGATCTTCGACAGAATAATAGATGAAAACTTCCCCAAACTAAAAGTAGACAAACCCATTCAAATACAAGAAGCACACAGGACTCCAAATAGACAAGATCAGAAAAGAAACTCCCCACGCCACATCATAGTCAAAATGCTAGATGCCCAAAACAAAGATAAAATTCTGAAGGCCACAAAAGAAAAACAAGTCACATACAAAGGGAAACCCATCAGAATTACAACTGACTTCTCGCCGCAAACCATGAAGGCAAGCTTTCTAAAGACAGAAAAGGAACATATGAGTGTCAATTCCAAGAAGACAGATGTCAGCCCAAGCTAAAAAGAATCCTTCTAACAATGAGATCCACCCCCAGACTTGAAACAGTCTCTTGATTATAGATGAGCTCTTTGACACAGAAAGAACCAAGCAGAGGATGGCATATGTTGTCAGGGTGCCATGGAGAAGGGAGGCAGGATTCCTCTGAGGTTCTGTCCAACTGTGGCTGCTCATTAACGATCCAAGAACATTTACGCTAGCCTACGCAGCCACTACTTGTTACACACATACATACAGGAACATCTTTGGAGAATCTGTCTAGGTAATGGTGTTGACTCCCTAGGGAGAGTGGTACCAACATGGGGAACTTCTATGTTGAGCATGTTTGTGGTCAGGGCACAACTGGGTGGATGGTAGAAGGGAAGGGATTATTTGAAGAGGAAGGACACTGGGTATCACTGGTGCCAACAATGGCAAGGCACTTTACAGTGTTTCCCTGATCTAAGCAGGCTCTTCCCCCTGGAGGCTAGATCATCATTCTCAGTTTACTGTGAGAACAACCTGAGTAAAATCAGCATGCCTGCAACCATGTAGCTGAGAAGCAAGAGAACAAGGGTTCAGACGCAGATAAACTTCACTGAAGATTCCCACTTTCCTCAATAGCATGCTGCCTGATGCAGTGAGGGAAGGGCTGGGAAGGCCACAGAGACAGTGGTCCTCAGGCCAGATAGGATCTGATGGACAAAAAAGGATGAACAAGCTGAAGAATAGAAGAACAAGTCACAAAGGACCAGGTCATTGTGCGATGTTTAAGTGGGGAATTTAATTCCATGGAAAGGAAAGAAACACAGGAAATGACTGGATTAGATATTTGTCCCATTGCTGTGCTCTACTTTGATTTTGGTTGCTGTGATAAAAACACTGACTGTAGGAATGACTCTTCTGGGAATGTTTCCTGCATTACCTAACCTTGTACCCAAAGTTAATCTTATGTTTTAAGATCATTTAACACCATCTCAGCTTGTTTATGATGTAAATAATCTTACCAAGCTAGAGTTCCTCTTGTAATCAACTTTTTTTTTTTTTTTTGGTCTTTTTGAGACAGGGTTTCCCTGTAGGCCCAGCTGTCCTGGAACTCACTCTGTAGACCAGGCTGGCCTTGAACTCACAAAGATCTGCCTGCCTCTGCCTCCCAAGTGCTAGGATTAAAGGCGTGTGCCACCACGCCTGGCGTAATCAACTTTTATAAACTAAGATAAACAGGGCTGGAGAGATGGCCTAGCGGGTAAGAGCACCGACGCTCTTGCAGAGGACCCGGGTTCGATCCCCAGCACCCACATGGCGGCTGAGAACCGTCTGTAACTCCAATTCCAGGAGAACTCCAGCTCCAGGGGAATCCGAGACCCTCTTCTGACCTCCGCGGCATTGCACGACACGGGTGCACAGACCTGCATGCAGACAGTACATTCATACACATGCAAAGAAAAATAATAATAAAAAAAAAAAAAATTTAAAAAAAAAAAACTAAGATAAACAACTAGCTTTGATCTTAGAAACAGTTCCCTATTTCTTCCTCAGAACCATTTCTTGCCCCTGGCCCAGAATAGTGTGTGTGTGTGTGTGTGTGTGTGTGTGTGTGTGTGTGTGTTGTGAATGTATCAGTGGCTAAGATTGAAGCAACAAATTATCTATAGTTCTGACTTGTCTGCTATGTTTCCTTCTACAACTGAGAAGGAAATACATATACAGTCAGCCCTCTGAAGTCACAAGTTCCACATGCATGGATTCAACCAATAACTGGTGAGAATATAGTTTATGTTGCCATCCACAGGTGGGATTATACTGATAACATTTGTTTGCAGTTTTGTATGCTGTTCTGGGTCAGTTGGGGGTCGGAAAAGGCAAGTTCTTCCCTAATAAGACTGACTTCCTCATCTCCTTCCCCATGCCATGCCAGATGTGCTGTTTACATAAATAAACAGAGTACACCTTTTGTTGAAAGAACAGGTCTGAGAGAAATCAGAAGGACCAGTGATAAGAGCAGATCAGGTTCACTCTTGGTTTAAAGGACTCCAAGAGTCTGGCTGTCTTTTTTCAGACACTAAGACATTCTGACATCTGCCACACCTGACCAAAAGCAATTTAAAGGTGGAAAGGTTTTATTTCATCTTACAATTTCCAAGCCACAGTGCATCACTGAGGAAAGTCAGGGCAGGAGCTCAAGGCAGGAATGTGAAGACTGGACTGCTTGATATTCAGTGCAGAATTTCCTCCCACCAGGGAACACACGCAGTCAATGAAGTACAGTAGAAATCAGGGAGGAATGCTGCTTGCTGGCTTTCTCATTGGTTTACTAAGGCTCATGCTCAGATACCCTCCTTATATAGATCAGGACCATGAGCCCAGGGAACAGTACTACTTACAGTGGGCTGGACCCTCCTACATCAATAAATGATTAAGACGATCCCCTACGCACTAATTTGATCTAGAAAATTCCTCCTCCAGTGGAGGCTGACTCCAGGCTGGGCCAAGTTGATATTTAAAGCTAACTAGGACACTGTGTCTAAACACCCAACAGGAGCAGCTGAAGGGAAGAGAGGCTTATTTCGGCTCGTGGTTTCAAGAGATACCATCATGTTGAGGAAGGCTTGCTGGCTGGGCCAGGTCCACAACCACAGCAGTAAAAGTGTGTGAAGGCACCAAAGAGAGAAGGCTGAGTGTAGGGTTAGCCTATAATCAGAACCACCCCCAGTGACGTACATCCAACAGTCAAGCCTCACGGTTTTCCAAACCAGCACTACCAGCTGGGGGCCAGGAGTTCAGTGAGTCCGTGGGGGACATTTCAGATTCAAGCCATAACATGGATCCAATCAGACATTCCCACATTAACAACAGAGTATATCTAATTTGGGCCTCACACCCTGCCACAGAAACATATCTAAGTCAAAAAATTGATGCCAGTCCATGGATGGGAACTCACTAATTTTTATCTCAACAGAGCTACACAGCATGTCACTCTTGCCAGCAAGTAACGTACACAGACATCTACATCAGCATCCTATCAGGAGATGTCACCAGGTGATAGAGTTTCAGAAGGCCTTCGAAAATTAAATGTCAACGTGGCAAACAGGATATAGAAGGTAATAATGAGGGGCTGGAGAGATGGCCTAGCGGTTAAGAGCGCCGACCGCTCTTACAGAGGACCCAGGTTCGATCCCCAGCACCCACATGGCGGCCGAGATTCCGTCTGAAGCTCCAATTCCAGGAGAACTCCAGTTCCAGGGGAATCCGACACCCTCTTCTGACCTCCGCGGCGTTGCACGACACGGGTGCACAGACTTGCATGCAGACAGTACATTCATACACATACAGAAAGAAATAAAATTAATAAAAAAAAAAAAAGAAGGTAATAATGAGAAAAGTGCCAAGGAAGGTATCAACTATACTGATATTTGGCTTCCCTTCTGTCTCTCCAGTTCTCCAGAGAATGATGTGATGAACAGGTTCTATTACCTGATGTGCTGATTATTCCAAAATAGAGCATATACATGCACATACATAGATACACACACACACACACACACACACACACACACATACACACCACACACCACATAGATGCTCATATATAAACAAAAATTATAATAAATAAATATTTCCCACAATTAGATTTTCCATGGTCATATACCATATGACCATAGCTCACAAGTGTTAAGGGGTGGGGAGAAGATGGGAATTTTTCATTTCTAAACCAGGGATCAACACTCTACAGCACAGGGTCCCTTGGAACACAACCAATACTCCAGCAATGCTTGCTGGCATTTTAGCCACTATTTTGTAGTTTCGATCCATAGTAACATTAGTGTCTGATGTGTGGGTTCAAGAACAGGCTTTTCAGTGCAGTGTGTGAGCATGGGAAAATTGCTTTAATATCTCCAGGTGTCCTAATTATCATTAACTGTCAACTTGACACACAGCCTAGAACCACCTGAAAACAGTCTCCACTGAGTAATTTTCTTACCAAGTTGGCCCAGCCCACTGGATGACATCATTTCCTGGGCCAGTGGCCATGGGCTACAGCGAACCAGTGGACAGGCCCACAGCAGCATCCTCCATGGCTTCGGCTTCAAGCTCCTGCTTGAATTCCTGTCCCGACTTCCCTCAGTGATGGACTGTGACCAGGGAGTGTAAGCCAGATAAACCCTTACCTCCTCCTAAGTTGCTTTAGGTCAGAGTTTTCTTTCTCATAGCAACAGAAATGGAGCTAGAATACCAAGGCTCAGTGGAATGGCCACAAGTTCAGCTGCCTCAGGAAGGTGTTGGGAAGATCTAATGAACCTGTGCATGGATAGAGCCTGGCCAAGTCATGTCAGCATCTGCTCAGAAATTACACTAGGTACCAACTGCCCTGAGTATGTCCTTTGAAGTCTCCTCTCTAGCGGGCCACTGTAACTCTGTGAGGCAGCCCACTCTCTCAGCTACTTCATTCCTGCCACTACCCCCCACCTTTCCCCAAAGCTCACAGTGATTCCTAGGCTAGGAATTTGGGGGCTGCACCATTGCCCTTTAATCCTACTGGATGTGCTTCTTCCTTAGTGAGTCACAGCAATCCCTCCCTCCCACTGAGCCGCATAGAGTGTGACAAGTACTTTCTACATGTTGCTTGCAAACTTCATGTCAGCCAATCATAGTGACTCAAGCTCAGTCAGAGGGGCCAGACCCAGAAAACTTCTCCAATTTCCCCAACGTCTCATACTTGAGCCTAATCCCTAAAGAATTAAGACTAAGACTAATATTAGTAATTCCTCCACTGAGGTGGACTTTATATTTGGAAGAGTCATATTACCTTAAAGGACATGCTATAGTTTGACTATGTCCTTTGATGCTCCTATGTTGAAATTTAATCCTTACATCCCTACGTTGATGGTATTTGGTGGAAGGGACTTTGTGAGATAGTTAGAATTAGATGGAGTCAGAGAGTGGGGCCCTCATGAAGGCATTAGTGACAGAAGAGGAAGAAGAAGAAGAAGAAGAAGAAGAAGAAGAAGGAGGAGGAGGAGGAGGAGGAGGAGGAGAGTTAGTGAGATGGCTCAGTGGGTAAAGGAGCTTGCTGCCAGGCCTGATAACCCGAGTTTGATCCCACATGGTGGGAGGAGAGAAGCAATTCCTGCAAGTTGCCCTCTGACCTCCACACACACACACACACAGTGAACAAATAAATGTACTTGAAAAGAAAAAGAGGAGGAGGAAGAAGAGGAGAGAGCAGAGCTGAGACAGTTTCTCTGTCTCATCAAATGATGCCGTCTGCTATGGACTCACGTAGCCAGCCAGAAGGCCACATGCCAGACTCATATCAGTCCCCTTCTCCTGGACTTCCAGCCTCCAGAAACCTGGGCCAAATAAAGTCTATCTTTTATAAATTGCCTGATACTAAGTGTCTTGTTATAGTAACAAAAATTGGACTGTGACACCATACCTGCTTTTCCCTAAGACCCACGTCCCCACATTCACTCCTTACAATAGGCAAGTTTTATTTACAGTAAAAAGGCTGATAGCCTTAGATTAAATCAGTTTTCAGCTGAGGAGAAAATATGAAGGAGAAAGAACTCCTAGCACACAAGAAGGCTTTGTCCTTCAGTGGTGTTACTACTGAAGGTGATAGCCGACTGCATCTCCTCACTTTTCATGCTCCTTAATAAAGAGTCCATATATTAGACTAAGCCTGTGTGGAGGTCAGTGTTCAGCCTTGAGTCTCATATATCTGGAGGTATCCACTTTGTTTTGTGAGACAGAATCTCTCACTGTATCTGGAGCTCATTTACCAGGCAGACTGGCTGTCCAGCAAGCCCCAGGGATCCTCTTGTCTCTCTCTCCGGAACACCGAGAATACAGGCATTCGCAGCCAGGGACCTGAACTTACATCCCCCATAATGGCACAGGAAGAACATTACTAACTGAACTCTCTCTCCAGTCCCTTAAGTTGCTTCTTACAGGGTATTTGGCCACAGCAATTAGTCATCCATCCAGTAGCGGGAGGGCAAATGCTGCTTTCAAAGATGATTCCTGGGGTTGGGGGATGGGCACATGGTATATAGTTCTTACGTAGCACGTGCAAGTCCCTGGGGATGGAAATCCCTAATGCTGCAAAACAAACCAATTAATTAACTACCTGATTAATTAATTTAGAAGAGGGATACTCTACTCATGGAAATGTTCTGCCCCCAAGAAGCTATAAGAACCTAGAGAAGTATATTTTTAAAACTATTTTATTAGCTGGGCGTGATGGCTCACGCCTTTAATCTTAGCACTTGGTAGACAGAGGCGGGTGGATCTTTATGAGTTCAAGGCCGGCCTGGTCTACAGAGTGAGTTCCAGGACAGCAGGGGCTACAGGGAGACCCTGTCTGGAAAAGACCAAAAAAAAAAAAACAAAAAAACAAAAAAATACCTTATTGTGGAACACAGTATGATAACCAACTTCATTACTTAGATTGACAAAAAAGTTGATTTGACACCTAGTATGATTATTTTTCTAGGGTGCATACCCTATCAGAACCTACTAGTGTCACCAACTGTCAAGCTCATCATTCAAACACATTCCAGTGCACAAGCCCCCCTTACTAGACTACAGCCCTTCAAGAGACCACCCACTATCGACTGCGGATTACATACAAAATGACAACACCACCAACATACTACCCCTCTGATAACATTAAATGATGTCTCGATAATGTTTGAATGTACGAGTTATATTTAATTGAAAAAAATGAAATAAACTCAAATCCGACATTCCCTCCTGAGAACTCGTGTTGAATCAATGACGATATGGCGATAAGTCATTGATACAAACATACACAACAACCCTAGGGATACCTGGTGCTTTGAAAAGGCTAGCCTAAGAGGGTAAATTCTCAATATAAGCCATGGTGGCCCTACATTTACGAAAAGAAACAGGAAAAAAGAGCACAAGAAGTGAATGATCCTGGACTAAGACCACTAAACACAGTAAGAACACGCACTTGAGAACAAGTGACAACAACAGATGAACCTTAAAAGCAACAGACAGCAAGAAATAAAAATCAGAGCAAAAAAAATCAATAGGGAAGATTAACTACGACACCAGAAAAAAAACAAAAAACCACACAAATTACAAAAAAAAAAAATATCAACTGAACATGAAGACCAAAAGATTGGTTCTTTGAAAGAACAAACAAAGGATAGACAGAGAATACCTCTAGCCCAGTTAACAAAAAAGAAAAGAAAGGAACAACTCAAAAATCAATAGAATCTTTGATAAAAGGGGAAATATCAAAACTCGAACAGGAAAAGAAATCAGTAAAATATATGGGAATATTAAAAGAACCACTATATTCTAAATCCAAGTTGAAAAATTTGTCACTCATAATACTAACCTCTAAGAAGAAATGGAAATGAGAATATATCAATGAAATTCCTGGGAATCACTCAAACAGCTATGGAGCACAAAAGGACGACCATGAGCCGAGCCTTAAAGCAGTTTACCTAACATATAGAAGAAATAAGATAGTAATAGATGCTATAGAAGAAACCGCGTCCCAAACTAAGAAAAAAAAAAGGCCCCAGGCCCCAGCCACGGTTTTCAACAGCAGAAAAATAAAGGATGATCCATCAGATAACCGCAAAGAGTAAACACAGAATTCTATAATACAAACATCATTCCAAAAAGACCATACACATCCTAGAAAAAATACCGTAATCCTGTCCTCCTGACATCGACTGAATAGCCGTCAAGTATCCTGTTAGAAGTATACGACCATCCAGACGGAATTCTCACACCGACATTCCTTCTACGAAGCCACAGTCTACTTGTTTTGTCCGGGGTAAGTTAAAACACTCAATCAGAATAACACCCAGTCGTCCAAAGTACTTCTCACCTAAAAGAGATTGAGGATATTATACGGACCCTTCTGCAGTCTGTCTGTCCCTGGTGCTCCATTCGATGAACATTCTCCGACGTGAATGCCGGTCTTGATAGCGCCCCAGCTTTAAGCTGCTGTGAGTTTCTTCCTGGGTCCATGTGGTCACATCGTCATTATGTGCTCCTAATCGACCAATTCTGGCTACTCCCATTTTATTCATCCGCTTTCCCGGTGCTGTCCTGAGGCGTCGGAGGGTGTGTGCGCTATCGAGTGGATATTTACTGCCTGGAGCATACTCCGCCGTCCATCTGTGCCGAGTCCATCACATCCACACACGCATGAGCTACCTGAGACAGCACCTTCACGATCAAGATAGCCATCTCTTCAGCCCATATCACAGTCCGCATAACGCTTTCAAGTATGTAGCCCGCGTGCTGGCTAGAGTTCCGCTTTGGTTTCATTATCCCTGACAATCCGAGGGTTGGATTCAGTGTACTTCACACGAGCCATCAACACAAGGGTTATATGGGAAACCATTTCGGCTGTGCGTCATATCACCTTATGTTGTCTACATCTCTGTGTCTTCTGTTAAATCCTTGGCGAGTATGACATGGCTCACACATCCCTTGAATTCATCGTTAAACAGAACTTCTGCATCGATCACATATTTTGCACACTGATATCCAGAGAGTCACAGTTGTTCCGGGCGGCGGAGTCACCCAGGGATGGGGCCGGCTTCGTAGGGAAACCACACAAGAACCACACCATCATCTCAATTTTTTTTTTTTTTTAATATATTTTTAAAAAGCCTTTGACAAAATACTGCATGCTGGCGAGTTCTGGCCTTTCATCCCGCTTCGATGTCGCTTAGAAGAGAAATACTGGGATTGGAGGGATCATTCCTCCCTTCCAATGTAATCTCAGACACAGCAGAGCGCATAGTAGATGAGCTGTATGAGCACTAATCCACTTATATTCCCATTGAGAATTCCATCTGACAGTTCCGAAAATCATCGCATCATGCGGAGTCTGCTTAATCACATCCGAAGCGAGACTGTAACACCGTTTAGGCTGACCCTGTTCCCACCACCTCCACCGTGATCATAGCACTCAATGACTGTCAGGTACTCAACCCCCTTACGAGCCGAGATGATCGCCTAACAGCTTCCGGAATTCGTCTTAATTGTCAACTCAGTTCAAGGCAGATAGACGAGCTCATATCATTAAAATGACATAACGTCAGAACCCATAGTCAAATCCACTGCAATGTTAAGGTACGACTCACTGCCTATTTACAATAGTATGCATTGAAAAGAAGATCACGCTGACACTTGAATCTCGTAAGTTACAACCAATCCGCACTACTGGGGGATAAACTAGAGACAGAGAACATTCCTATTATAAAGTGGTAGGACGGCTCGGTTCAAGGCATGCCCCCTACCTCACTCACACTGCCTCTACCAAACGCATAGTGGCTTTCGCATCAGCCATTGTGGATAAGACTAAAGGTACACTCTTCGCACATACATTGATAGTAGGTAGACTGACAGTGCTATGAACATCAACTGTCTGTGGTTGTCCTGCTCTACAGAGATCGTCCTGCACGGCACGGAAAGATAAAACTCAAACACACGGAAGTCAGTTTCCCTAACGATGTCCCGCCTTATTTCAAACACATGAGTGCTAACTCTGGATACAAGATTATCCTAACATATCAATACATTACAAAATAGTATGAATCAGGGAGTGAGGAGATGAAGTGGTATCCTTGCTTACGTGATGCAACATCCCCGAAATAAGAGCCCAGATGGAGCCGAGCTACATGGGCAAGGACAAAAAGTGGGGTTTCACGGGAGGTATCTAAAGCTGGCTAGCAGCAGAGGTGAGATCAAGAAGACTACAATGCTTAAACACTTAGAGGAAAGATGACAGGCACAAGTGCAGGACATGTACTAGCCGCAGCATTATCGCTCGACGCGTATGATCAGACTAGCATTGATTAGCGATAAAGAAATCGCACACAGAACACCACAAAGCGAATAAGTCGAAATTACAGAACAACCCAGCGCGGTGCTCACGTCCGCTTAAATACAAACATGTTACAACTTTGGAAGAAAAGGAAAGGACTCCGAGGGACAGCGGGCAGATTTCGGTGAGATGATCTGATCACCGTAGCCTGGCTCTAGCAGAGGTGAGTTTGCCCGATGTCACATGCTGGGCCCGTAATTAAATAGGAGAGTGACAACTCAGGACGGGTATCAATTTGTGCCCACATGGTTAATGAAACAACAATAGACCGAAAAAAGAGAAGAAAACGTAAACGAACATAAAAGAAATTGGAAAACCAAGAGAAGTGCATAAAACTATCCCTATTGTGCACATGATTGATCAGTAATTGAGATTTAAACTAGTTAAGGGATGCAAATTCAGTCGACGAAAAACTCCACCAGAAACTCTTAGAAACGATTAAACACTTCAGACCCTAAGGTGGGCAGGTATTTACCCAATTAACCTTAAAAAATCAATGCTGGGCTAACAGTTCTTTCCTTCTTTTAACTTTCTTTTNAAAAAAAAAAAAAAAAAAAAAAAAAAAACTATTTTATTAACTATTTGTGAATTTTCCCTGTGTATTTTGGTCATATTCACCTCTAACCTTTCCCCTTAACTCCTTCCAGAACACCCACTTCCTTACAACCTCTCCCCACTTTCTGTATTCTTTTACTTTTTTAAAAATAACTCATCAACTCTGTTTGTGCTGTCTGTACACTTCCGGGTGTGGTGCCATCAGCTGGAGCACAGCCAACCTACCAAGGGCACACCACTAAAGAAAACCGACTCCCCTCCCTGAAAGCCGTCAACTGTCCATAGCTCCTCAGTCGGGGGAGAACTCATGAACCTCTTCTCATGCCATGCTGGAATGTTGACTGGCTTGATCTCACGCAGGTCTTGTGCAGGCAGCCTTAGCTGCTGTGAGTTCCTGGGTTCAGTGGCCCTGTTCTGTGCTCCAGTTCCCACCCCCAACTTCTGGCTCATAAAAGTTTTTTATCACCTCTTCCGTGATGGTCCCTGGGCCGTCAGGAAAAGGGGTGTGATACAGATATCCCGGTAGTTGCTGGGCACTCCGCAGTCACTTAGTCACTTCTCAAAGGACATAGCAAACTTGCTCATCCTCAGAAATAACAGAAGATTAAAGCTTTAAGGTAGACCCAGTGACGATGGGATAATTCTGCTTTGGTTTTCTATAGAGGGTTACAAATTAGTATAAACTAACACCTTAATGTTCTAATCACATCCAGAGCTTCCCTGACTTGCAGTGGGGCCACATCCTTTTCTCGTAGCTATGATCATATATGATAAGAAGTAACTTACTGTTCAGGGCTGGAGGAGATACAACCCATCAGGGTGGGGAAGGCTTCGTGGCAGGAACATCTGGTGGTTGGCCACATTATATCCATAACCAGAAAAGCAGAGAGTGATGAACGCTTGTGCCCAGCTCACTTTCTCCTTTGAATTCCATCTAAGTCCCCATCCCATGACGAGGTGTCACCCACCTTTAGGGTGAGCCTTCCCACCTCAGTTAACCAATCTAGACAACCCTTCACAGACATGAGCCAAAGAATCCTGTCAAATTAACAGTCATGACCATGTCAATCCTGATAAACCTATATCACAAATATTGCAAGTCCAAAATGCATTGAATATACTTAACAAACACCTTGCTCAGCAAAACAGCCCCTGTGGAGTACTGGACCTTCGCTCTTGTGACTGGACAGCTGACCAAGAGCTGTGGTGTCCTGCTCACAAAGATCGCTGCACCAGGAAAAGATCAAAACTCAAACACTGAAGTCCAGTTTCTAACAGATGTCCACCACTTTCCTAATATCATAAATTAAAAAATAATTATGAATCAGGGGCTGAGGAGATGGTTCAGGACCTTCGTTCAGCTCCCCGAAGCCCACATGGAAGCCAGCTATGGGAGCATTGCTTCCACGGAGGCCAGCTAGACAGCAGCAGTGACCAAGACGCTCTGCTTCAACCTAGGAGGAAAGTGAAGGCCAGTGAGGACAGATACCTGGGCTTTCCTCTGACCGTCATGTCCATGCTGTGCAGTCGCACACAGAAACACACACATAAGTCAGCCGGGCGTGGTGGCTCACCCCTTTAATCCTAGCACTTGGGAGGCAGAGGATTTGGGGAGTTCACAGAACAGCTGGTTACTGAGGGGAGGTGCCACGGACAGAGGAGTGGTACGGGAGGGGGACTCTGTCGCAAAAAGGAACCAAAAAAAAAAAAAAAAAAAAAAAGTCGTAAGTCAAAGTAATTACATGAGCTTAGGACCATCAGCATTTGCCACGAGCTGGGGACTCAGATATTACTTACCTGGCTCTTTAGGCTCAAGGTCTAAATCACAAGATTCAGTTCCAGCTGTCAGCCAGAAATGAGGTATCCTCTGGTGCCCTGCCTTGAAACAGGCTCGGGTCCTTTTCCAAGCTCATGCTTGTTGGTACAACTCGTTTCTTGCAGACATAAGAATGACAATGGCTGCTTCTTCAGATCCAGCAAGACAGGAAGAAGAGCAACTCCCGTCTCCAGCCCCAGGACCTCTTTTCATGGGCTCACCTGTCCAGGTGCACTCAGGGAAACCTCCCTTCCATTAGCTTACTAAGGATTGTAATTACCTCTGCAAAAATCAATCCCTTCCCCTTTGCCAGAACACACAACATAATTGTGGGGGAATTCTCAACACCTCCAACCACTGCTGTGCTGGTTTAGACATATACCACTGTAGGGACCGGGCAGAGCTAGCGGTTAAGAGCCCAACATCGAGCTGTCTCTGCAGGGAACCCTGGGTGTCGACGCCCCAGCACCCACATGGCGGCCGAGAACCGTCTGAAACTCCAATTCCAGGAGAACTCCAGTTCCAGGGGAATCCGACACCCTCTTCTGACCTCCGCGGCATTGCACGACATGGGTACACAAACCTACATGCAGACAGTACATTCATACACATACAAAAATAAATAAAATTAAAGAAAAAAGAAATACGTTGTAGGAACTACTCGTACTTCCAGGGAGGAGGCACCCACAGTGGAGCTGAAGCAAGTGCACATGTACATGTGTGCATACACACACATATAGGGGGTGAGAAAGAGAGATTTTCTAGAAGTACATTTTACACACTTTTTGCTCATTCACTTTACCTGCTAGGTCAGGAAATGGTGCTATTGCACCCCCAAAGTTGATATTGAGGTCAAATTTACCACTTGCTTCTAGAATCTAACAACAAACTTGAGTTGCAAGGTAGTGACCAACCACATCAGTATTAGCAGGATTGGGCTCAAAATGCTAGCCAGACTCCAGCCCCTGGCTTATTCCATGTGTTTTGAAAAGGGACAGAGTCTTCTTATGTCTTTCCTCACTTCTGTCAAAGGCTGAGGAGCAGAATGCTAGTTGGGCCCAACAATCATGTTTTGTTTTCAACCAGATGTTTTGGCCCTACAGGCAAAGCCTTTCTAGATTTAGGAGGCTATTCAAACATCTGGGGAAAATTATACCTTTATTCTAAAATTAAAGTTCCTGTAAAAATAGCAGGAAAGAAGCCAAAAAAGTTTAAGTTGTGGACAAGTCACAAAATATATGGCACAAATCCTGGTTTAAATTAACACAAATTAAACTGCAGTGTGTCACTCATGAATATTTATAACAGCTAATTAAAATAGACTATGTGGTCCGTGAATTATGTATATCTACTAATCCTTAAGTGTTAGGCGTTTTTAATGAATACAATATGCTTTTTAAAAATCACAACCAAATAAAAGCCGTCATTCATGTTCACACATTGAGACAATTGGTCCAAGACTGCTACAGCCTAGCAATAAAAAGGCTTGCGAGCCCCAGTTGGTGGGGATTCATGGAAGTGTCTGGCATGAAACCAAGAGATCTGGGTTCAAGTCTTGGCTTTGCCACTTTCCGCCTTTGTGACTTTGGGGAGATCACTTGTCCCATCCCAGTGCAGGTTCCACTGAAGACCATAGGAGACCCGTCAATAACTGGCTTCCTGGGCCCACGATTTCACCAAGTGATAGTGAGGGGGGAGGGAGTAAGTTACCAGTTGGTTTTCTATTAGCTCCTCATGGGTTTCTTTGTTTATGCACTAAATCCCTGCTTAAAATGCTCCATAACTGCTGTGTGATGCCACTGAATATCTGTGATATGGAGGCATACTGAAAGGATGAGACTTCTCAAAGAAGCAGCGTTAAAAAAGACTATGAAACCTCTCCATCGGTCTTACACCAAGCACAGCTGGAAATGACGATACTATGGTGATCGTCGGTTAAATATATTTCATCTGTTTCTTTATGATTTCTGTACGTGTGGATATTAGGACGTTTAAAGTGTCACACATGGCACACATTATATTCCAATTGGAAAGCGGGGATCCATAGAATCTCATTGTTCTGAAATGAATTTTGACTCCTTAGCATGGCTCATGGGACCCAGGGGGATTCAGCCCCACCTGCCTAGCCTGTTCTCATGCCCTTCACTCTGGACAGTATTGAGCCACACTACCCCTTCTGCCCGGCAGTCACCAAGCCCATGAGCAGGCTAGAGCTTTTCTCTCAGAGCACCAGGTTTCATGAGTGTTCTCTCCATGGCAACTCTACTCACAGGGAGCTCCACCAACTGTTTCATGTCTTGACTGCTATATCACCTCCTGGAGTCAAGCCCTCCTGGACCACGTGATCTAGAGGGACCGTATCCAATGGCTCTTTCCTCTATTTATTTCCCACTAGATACCCATAGCCATCTGTAACTGCCTTACCTAAATAGGTGGTCACTTGCTAACTGCACCTCCACGCACAGGAAGAGCAACCTGTGAGGACTGAACCTGTCTCCATCTTCTTTATTATTGTATTCTTACCCGGGACTGAAGCCACATCAGTCCCCAGTCCAGTGCATGATTGTTTCATTGATTCATCCTTGAATGGTGAGAGAAGCATGAGATTCATTGAAAAATCCCAGGTATGGTGAAGGCAGAAGCTGATGATCACAACCAGTGTTATATTTTTGTGTCAAGGGCTCACTTACCCTTTTCCCTTCATTCACTCGCCACTGACCATGACCCAGTGGGGGCACTGAGGAATAACTGAAAAGACACTATCTCCAAATAGAAATTGTAAACTTGAACTTCAGCCCCAGCATATCCTAGCAATGTGACCTTGAATAAAGTACTTGGATTTTCCTTTTTCTCTGAGTGGCCAAGATCGAGTATGTTATGGAGCTTCATCAGCCAGAGAGCCCCAGTGTTAGTTACTGGACCAACATGCTCCAAGCAGAAGGATTTCTATTTCCCTGGTATCCTCAGCCCCTAGACCGGGGCTTGGCTTAAGGTCTACCCAAAACTGCTTGATGAACGAACGGAGGTTTCCAATACCCTAAAGCAATGAACCTTGGGAAAATCAGACATTTCTACTGTTCCAATCTGGAAAATATGTGCAGATTTCTATTTTTCCCACCAAAACATACAGAGGGGACTCAGCCCATAAACGATTTGCCACACAAGCAAGAGAATGAGAGTTCAAGTGCCAGAACCCACATCAAAAACCAGGCTTGGTGGCACATACTTATAGTCCCAGGGAAGGTGGACACACAAGGATCCCTGGAGCTCACTGACCACCCAGCCCAGCCTCATTGGCAAGCTTCACGTTCAGTGAGAGACCCATCTTCAAAAAATGAGGCAGACAGCTCCTGAAGAAGTAGGCCCAAGGTTGACCATTGTCCTCTACGCACAAGCACATACATGTCACACATATGCACCTGCATGCACTGTACATTGGTAAGTGTGCACACACACACACACACACACACACGGGGGGGGACCCTCAAGGCTGCAGTGAGACTGAGGTATGATGGCCGCATTCCCTCTATTTCCCTGAGCAGTCACAAGCTACAATAGTTTATTCTTGCAACCAGACAAGTCCATGTCCGCAAGAACTCCAGAGTGCATGGAATCCAGAGAAGGGCTTAAAGCACTGGAATTGGCATCCTCAGCTGGGATGGGAACAGACCCCAGAGGAGAGCAGGGTTATTTCTCAGCCCAGAGAAAAGAGCAGCCAGGGCACCCAGGTCACCTGCTCCTTCCACTGTGTCCTGAGAAGCAGCTGTGACATCCGCCTCCTTTACCATTCCTGAAGCCAGGGGTAAAGACAAGGAGAAAGGAGAAGCAGAGGAGTCTGTGGCTGAAGATACACAGTGTGTAATTAGCATGATTCACGGAACAGTGATTTTTCAAGATGAGCCGAGGAGAGTGTCTGGGAAGAGTGGGCAGTGAGTTCCCTGGGAAGGCCTGGCCTTCCTTTCAAAGGGATAAAGCTTGCCTTTGTTACACTTCTGGCTTCTGTTCTTCCTTCTCAGAGACAGGAAGGCTTCTGGCATGACATCTCTCTTCAGCACTATTGTTCCAAGGATTTGCTACTGAAAGGTTGCTCAGAGGGAAGCTTTTGTCCCAGGCCAGGCTTCTGTTGGCTATTGTGGATATATAATGTTTTGACAAGTAGCCCATCTTAGGAGTTTGGATGAAGCAAAGTATACCCTTATACCAGTTCTCCTGGTCTCACCTGGCTGCATTAGTGTTAATTAAAAGTCAGAACCCAGGCTGGGGAAATCCATTAGTCAGTAAATGCTTGCCCTGCAAAGATGGACAGGTCCCTGGAGCTTACTGGCCAGCCAAATGAGCCTAATGGGCAAGATCCAGGCCAGTGAGAGACTTCGTCTCCAATGAGAAAGGCATCTAGAGTGTGGAGAACAATAGCTGAAGTTGTCCTTTGCATGCCTGCATGTGTACACACCACACACACACACACACACACACACACACACACACACACACCCCAGAACCCAATATTTACCCATTCAGCAATCCATTCAGTTACTGTGCTCTGAGCTGTATACTTGGTAGTTAGAGAGCTGGAAGCAAACAAATCAAACTAGAGCAGAAACCATCAGGAAGAGAAGAAGCAGGAAACTGATGAGAGCCCTTTCCAGGAATGTGAGTCACAGTTAGGGAGGCTTGGTCAAGATCTGAGATTCCTGGAGAAGACTATTATAAGAGTATTATAAGAACTCAGCTGGATGGAAAAGTCCCCAACAAGAATGTTCCAGAAAGTTACCTGCAGACTACTACACCCACCAAATCAATGCTAAGCTAATATTTTGAGACTCATCTTGATCTCCTACAACCAAGTTTTGACTTTAGCCCACTAGAGCCCTGGTTTCTGGTAGGAGATTCTGCCAATATGGGTTATAGAAAGACCACCTCACCTCACAACAGATGAATAAGTAGTCTCCTAGATAAAGAGAAATTGTTTTGATTTATTTATTTTTATTTTATGTGTATGAGTGTTATGCCTGCATGTAAGTTCATCCATGTTGTGCAGTTCCCATGGAGGACGGAAAAGGGTATTGGACCCCCTGGAACTGGAGTTATGGAGATTTGTTAGCGTCCACGTGTGTGCTGGGATTTGAACCCCGGTCTTCTACAAGAACAGCCAGTGCTCTTAACCACAGAGCCGTCTCTTCAGCCCCAAATGGAAATGTCCTTAATTCTCTCTCAAGACATGGGGAAAATGCTCTGGAGAGTCCAAGTCTGGGCCCTGGATCCTGGCAAGATGTGGGCTTGTAAGCAAACAGCCTGGAGGACCAAAGAACTCCTGGGGAATCTTACAAGAATAGTGATACTAGATGCAACACAGACACTTCATTCCAAGGATGAGAAACAGATCAACTCTTGACTTGCTCAGACCTAAAAGACGAAATTTACCTGAAAATTACTAATTTCCTTTACAGCCCTGAGCTCCTCGGCCCCTCCAGTTCTGTCCTCACTTTGTCAGATTAAACAAAGTCTTGTTGCGCAGTGCAGCTTTGGTCCACTGTCCTCTCCCTCATCTTCCCAGTTGAAGTCTTAACCCTACTAAACGAGGTCATTACAAGGGCACAACGTAGAAATGTGTCCATAAAAGCATTTATAGAAATAAACATCGTCAGGCCAGGGAGACAGCTCAGAGGACTGGGGTCTTTACATCCAAACCTAGAACCCACATGGGGAAAGCAAGACATGATTTCAGCAAGTGGCTCTCTGAACTCCACACGGGCACTGTGACCCACCCACCCCCGAGAGAGAGAGAGAGAGAGAGAGAGAGAGAGAGAGAGAGAGAGAGAGAGAGAAATGGAATGAGGATTTTTACTTTAACTTTTTATTTTATTATTTTCTTAATTTTTTTTAAATTTTATTTATTTTTTATGTGTATGAATGTACTGTCTGCATGTAGGTTTGTGCACCCATGTCGTGCAATGCCTCAGAGGTCAGAAGAGGCCGTCAGATTCCCCTGGAAATGGAGTTAAAGACAGTTCTCAGCTACCATGTGGGTGCTGGGAATCGAACCTGGGTCCTCTGCAAGAACAGTCAGTGCTCTTAACCGCTGAGTCATCTCTCCAGCCCCAGAATGAGATTTTTAAGAGTTTGCACTCCTGTGCTTATTTTAGTATTGATTAGCCAAGGAAGTGGAGAAAGGACCTGGTGTACATACAAGAGAATACTGTTTGGCCCCAAGAGAAGGAAGCCTGTCCTGTCGACAGTGTGAACAAACCTGGGGATATTAAATTGAGTGCAGTGGGCTGGCACAGAACAGATCTCTCTCTCTCTCTCTCTCTCTCTCTCTCTCTCTCTCTCTCTCTCTCTCCTCAATATTAATTATAGAATATATATATATCTATTATATATATATATCTACAAACTGGAGGTGTGATGCACTTGACTATTAATCCTCACCTGCAGGCTGATGTGAAGACAGGCCACAGGTGCCCATCTGTGTGTGGCATTGCATCAAACTCTTGGCAATCTGTCAACAAAGGGCAGGATTTCTCAAAAGAAAACGTTTTTGGACAGTTTAATGGGAAAATATAGATACTATATATATATAATATAATATAGAATATCAGTGGTCACAGCACCTGTGTGGAGTTCAGAGAGCAACTTGCTGAGAGAGAAAAGACTAACCATCTTATATATATTCTATACTATATATATATATATATACCATATATATACCATATATATAGTCTCTCTATATATATATAAAGAGACTACAATCATTACATATATATACATATATATATATATATATATATATAAAGATTGTAGTCTCTTCCTCCCATAATAAATGTAATATTCAAATAAGTTATGAGAAGGTAGCTTTAAAAGTTTTCAAAAGAAGTCATACTTTGCTAGAGCCTCTCCTCTCTGGTGACTTGCTCAGAATGGAAGCAGCCTGAGTCACAGACTTCTGCAGACCACCTGCCTGGTGCACCCTTGGGACAGGGGAGCACTGTTCAGCATTTATTTTTGGAGCCAGCTCTCTAAAAATACCTCTACTTTCCTGTTTGCTCACTCTCCCTTTTGACCTGAATGGATCGCCTGAGTCCCGCCCGCCAGCCCGCCCCCCTGCCCCTTGTCCTTTAAAGGAGAAGGGCGTGGGGATGGGTTCTTCCTGCCACCAAGGGGACAGATGCTGCCATAGGTGGCCAGCAGGGGCCCCTGTGCCTGCCCTGACGTCAGAGCAGACACTGGCCGAGTTTACTGCCTCCCTGCAGAGGCCACTCAAAGGGAGGGGCGCAGCCTCGCGCTGTGATTGGCTGGCCCGGCGCGGGCGCCCGCCCGCATTGGCTGGCGAGGTTTTAGAGGGAGTCCTGCTCTCCAATTAAAGCGGGCGGCGGCGTTGGGCTGAGCCCAGAGCTGCCTGCTGGGCGCGCGAACCTGAACCTGCCATTCAGTCTGAGCGGTCCCAACTGCACAGCCTCAGCCTCTGCGGGAGAAGCGCAGCCAGAAGCAGTTTCTGCATCCCAGCACAGGATGGCAAAAGTGGCCAAGGATCTCAACCCAAGAGTGCAAAAGGTGAGCGCAGACAGGCTTTAATGGATTCCTTCCCCATTACCCCTTGCCCTTCTGAACACGGAGTATCTAGAGGCATGGAGATGGAACGTCAAATGACAGAATTCACAGAAAACCTAGTAATACCCACTTGAGCTGACAGGCACACCCTTAAAGCCGTTCTTAGGCAAAATATTTGCACCAGTTCTTAATTCTTTAGTGATGCTAATTAAAATAGAATTAAGGTAAACTTTTTTTTTTAGATATAAAAAAGGTACCTCTATGTGGTCAGGGGAAATGTCCTAGTTCCCACTCCCTGTCTTCTCCCTTCCCTGTTTTCCTGATGTGGCTTGAAGGTTGAGTGCTTGTGATAATACAAGACTCTATAGCCGGTTGCTGCTGGGGGAAGTGGCAGCCAACAGCGATCGTCCTAGCACTAGGGAACGAATTTCTGTCCCCAGGGTCTGCACATTTCCCTTTCAAGAAGGGCTGGCCTGGAGCCCAGAAGGTCACGGGTAAATTGCTGCTGTTGGGGCAGCAGCTGTGCCTGCAAGCTCCAAGCTTACCTGAGGTACCCGACAGACAGACAGGCTGGACTTCTAGAAGACATTATGGACAGAAAGGGTGCAGTAACAACCTATACTTCCCAATGGAGAAAATTCAGGGTTACAGGAATTGGCTCCAGGAGGCAGCAGGTTGGAAGGAAAGCCTGAGGTTTTCACCCTGGACCTGGCAGTACAACAGTGACCGGTCACTTTCTGAGTTGCAACTTCCTTGTAATGAAGGGAGGAGAGACCCCACTCTCACTCCCAACAGCTCCAACAGCAAGTGTGATGTTGTGGGTTGATCTCCCCAAGCAGTAATTATTAAGCTATGATTTCAGACTATTTAATCTTACAGGGAAAAGTCCTGCTTTGCTGATATTCTGTGAAACATAGAATGAGAAGGAAGAAAATGAAGATGAAAGAGGGAGGGAGAAAGAGAGGGAGAGAGGCAAAAGAAAGAAAAAATTTGAAAGAAACGAAAGAAAGAGAAAAGAGACCATATCAGATAGATGCAAGCCAGCACGCGTAGACACATGGCAGTCCCCATCTAACCGTGTGCCCTTCATACAGACCCTGTCCCAGATCTTCTTCCTTCACCCCCATAAGCCCAGTGAATCCTTCTGCATGTTGTGCCAAATCGTATTTAATGTGAGCATCTCCCTGGAATGTACCATGCCCTGACGCATTTGCCAGACTATTTGCTGAATCCAGACTGTCTCCTACGGAATTCCCAGAACACGGAGACCGTGGGACCTGCTGCTGCTACCTGGGTGCAGCCTCTGCTCTCATTGCTGGGTGCATTTTTCTCAAGTGCTTGAATGAAAACCTCTTTCTTGCTGATCTCTGTTCCAACCTACCACCCATACCATATGTACTCAGCCAGACTCAAACAAATGAAGAAAGCAAAGACTATCTGGTGGCTAAGCCCACCAGGGTTCCTATGGCGCACTGCATGGGGTATTCTTTTATGACTTGTAACACTGTAATGCATATGTGTTGGAACCGTCACCTCTAAATTCAGTGAAAGTAACAAACTTCAGGGCTGGTGACAGCACTTCACCTTCATCAGGAAAGTCAAATGATTTGGGGATCTTACTCTAATCTGGTTGACAGAACAGGATGTTAGACAAGCTCTATAAAGGCCCCTTTCTCATCAGAAGCCTGGACCTCTTGGAGAAAGCCTTGTTTGCATAGGAGGGTGAGATTATCTGGATTAGAGGTGGAACATGTTCTCCTTCACACCACCATCTACTGCCAACTTCCTTGGCCCTCGAAGGGTTTATTTTCCATTTAGCTCCAATTACAGGCTTAGAGAAAGAATGTGGTGGGTCAAGATGAAAGGGTGGATATTTTTTACCTCTTGGAATTTCAAACATCAGGAAAGATCATAGCGCATTGGATTAACCCATGTCTTCAACCCAAAGAGTGGAGGGAAGGAAACTGAATCTAGAAGAAGCTGGCCTTGCTAAATGTTGCAGCAGTAACTAAGTACTGTATCATATCAACAGCATGCTGAAAAAATTTTATTGCATATTTACTTTTTAAAATCTGCAACCGTCGGAGGTTTTTATAACATCTGGCTTCAGGGTACATAATCACACTTAGACATTCTGGAGCAATTTCAGACTCTTGGATTGGAAAAGGATCTATTCACAAAATGTGAAGTGCCTTCATAAGGCTTGCACGGTGTCCCCACTGACCTATCCCCTACCAGTTGGGAGGGGCGGGAACCTCAGCAGCTGGAAAGGTCACGAAAGGTCCTTAAGAGAAAACCTAAGATCTAAAACTGGGGTGGCCTTAAGATCATCCTACCAAGATTAGATAGACTGATGCCTCCCTTATGTGATTTGTACATGTTCACAGAGACAGATCTGGGGTCTGTTCCCAACCTTCCCTATGTTGAGTCAAACACTCCCACTGGCTACTCTTGAGCCATACTTTTCTCCTGGTAAAGAGAAGACTCCCCAGCATAGGCAGATCCCTGATGGTGGTGAAGTTGCCATCTCTCTCAGTGGAACCAGCCAATAGGATAGATTTGTTCTTCTGCCGCCTATGAAACATTCTGCTCACTGCCGTAGGCTTTGGCTTCAGATCTGAGATCGAATCCCAACTCTACAACTTACTAGCTCTGTGTTCTTGGGCAAGCTAAGGAACTTGTAAGTTGGTATCCTCACCTCATCTGAAAACTGAAGAGACAGTAGAGACATCAACTCTCAAGGTCACTGTGATAATTAGTAAGATGATATTTATCAAAGGCTCAGCTTCTAAGTACTCAGCTTATAAATTAAAGCCCAGCCATTACTGGGGTTGAGGAGATAGTTTAATTGGGAAAGCTCTTGCTACACAAGCATGAGGACATGAGTTTGACTTCCAAGACCCATGTAAAAGAGCCTGGTATGGTGGTGTGCATAGTAATCCCAGGGCTGGGGTGGAGAAGATAGGTAGATCCCTGGGACTCTGTCCAGCCAGTCTAGCCTAGATGGCAAGTCCTGTGTTCTAGTAAGAGACTCTGCCTCAAAAAATAAGGTGGTTAACTCCTGAGAAGCAGCAGCACCTGAAGCTGACCTTTGGCCTCCAAAGGTATGCACATACACATATGCACCTACATACACATGGACATACATATATGCTTCACACATACACACAGGCACATAAAATCAGTAACTAGCATGCTTGGTGGTGATGGAACATTTTGATGGTATGTTGGTATTGAAGAACATGCTTTGATTTCTGCCTGAACCATTTGCAAAAGGAACCAACTTGACTTCAGCTGCACCTAAGCCTTGGTAAGCTGGGGCAAGGACCAAGGATCTTGCTTTCATTCTCACCCAACACGCACAATGTAGAACTGAGTCTCTCCTCCTAAATTTAGATAGCTGATCACCTAGAAGAATAGAGTTTGGGGCTAGGAGGGAGACTTGGAGCTGTTGAGATAAGGAAACAGAGGCCCAGGGGGGTCAGGCTCCTGACCAGAGGTTGCTGAAAATGTGTCTAGAAGCCTGGTGGGCTCTGGAAGAACCCCCTGGAGGGCTAGAACCTCTTTGTGGGAATTTGGAAAGGACTAGAGCAGGACAAAGAGATCTGAGACCATGCTCATTCTTCATGGTCAGTGGCTTGGCTCCAGAGACTTCTAGTTTTCACTCCTCAACACAACACCCAAGGAGCTATGGGACATCCAAGAGCATGGTCAGGTGCAGCTGGGCGGCCTTCTCCTCGCATCTCTATGTCTCAAACCACCTGGCTTTCCTGGGCTCCAAGTCAGTTACCTCCTCTACCCTGAGCCCTCCTGCTTTTACCCCTAATTCCTGCCATGTGCAAAACTCATGGCATAGTACTCAGGCAGGCCAGTCCAATGTAAACACAGCTCCTCAAAAATTGTCGGTGGCTACCTCTGTCTTAAAAACATATTAAGCTGTCACTTAAAGACCTATTAACAGCCAACACACTGGAGGAATGAAAGTAGGTATATAAAACAGTGTGTCCCAAGAGAGCTAAGAAAGAGAGAGAGAGAGAGAGAGAGAGAGAGAGAGAGATTATCCAAGCTTTTAATTTTTAAATATTTATTTTTATTTTATGTGTGTAAGTGCTTTGTCTGTATATATGTAAGTGTAATTGTGTGTAATGCACATGGGAGCCAGAAGGGGCACTAGATCCCCTAGAACTAGAGTTATGAACAGTTACTAGCCACCATATGAGTGCTGGGAACCAATCCTGGTCCTCTAAGAGGAGTCAGAAGCCTTAACCACTGAACCATCTCTCTAGCCCCCTAAGTTACAAAATTCTATTTGTGTGTTTGTGTGTGTGTGTGCATGTGCGTGTGTGTGTGTGTGTGTGTGTGTGTGTGTGTGTGTGTGTGATATATCCATCCTCAGAAGTAAGTTTTCTCCTTCCACTGTGGGTTCTGGGGATTGAACTCCATTCTTGAGCTGTGTGTGGCAAATACTTTTTACCCAATGAGCCATCTCACCAATCCTATCTAATAAGTCTTTTTAAAGAAATCTCCAGAAACACTGCTCATACATGGCTGACTCTCATCCTAACATGTGGGTGAGTCTGAAAAGGCTCAGTCAGAGGTACACAGGTAACCTGCAGCACTGTTTCAGCCATGTGTGCTGGTGGGAACCCCAGAAGACTCACTGCAGGTCATCTCTGGGTTTCAATGGCCGCAATCTGGGCTTTCAGGCTGGATAGGCCCAGGCCTTACCAGCAGGTCTTCAGCTAGGAAACTGGGTAAATAACTGTGGTCTCCTCTAAGGATCTTGAAGCTGGACTTCTGGTCACATGAACTTCACAGAGGAGATGAGCTGGAAGGACAGACCACTGGGCTCTTGTGAGGTTCCGGCTATCTCTGGTAGGAGATGATGAGTCTCTGGACTCTGGATGTGAAGGAGGGGAATCATCCTATCTTTCCTACTCACACATTCAGAATAGTCTGTGTATAATAAAGCAGAGATTTGCCAAGATACATAACAGACCCTGAGAGCTCTTATCTTTCCACTGCTTACCCAACACCATTTAAATACTCATTTCAAGAACAAATTTCTGGCAGGGAGTTTAGTCATCGCAATTATTACAGGCAATAGGCCGGGCTGGGGATGCAGCTCCCTGGAAGAGCACCTGCCTAGCATAAGCAAGACCCAGAATGCTAGCCCCAGCAACACAAAAATCAATTAATTGGCGAATGAACAAATGATCATCATCATTATTGCAGGCATTTCCTCACTGGAGGACTGTGCACGGCTCATTGTCTTTTCCTAGGAAGTGCCAGAACTTAGGCGAAGTCCAGTTTTCTTCTGCCTCCAGCTGCTTCCCTTTTCTCTACATCAGTCCTCTTCACAAATAACAAGTGATGATGGTAATAATAAAAAAAAAAAACAAGGCCCAAGACGCCATTCTCATAGAAGTAGATTATCTGAAAACCTTCCAGATCATTCCAGAAGAAGAGCCAGCTGTTGCTCTTTGGTCCCTTCCTTTGAAGCTATTCTTTCTCCTTCACTCTGTAACAGGATGAGGATTCGCTCTTTAGCTGTCACCTCACCACATATAGTGTCACCAGCCTCTTCCAGGCTGTTCCTTTAGTTCCCAGGGGGCTTCCTTATCTTCACATAGAATATTTGTTGTGTCCTGACCATCCCTGTTGTCATACCTGTCAACAGCATGAAGCTGTACAAGCTCTAGAAAATGCTTCTCTTGGAACTTTTACAGAAGACAAAGAGGACGTGGGGACTGAGGAGCACAGGCTCCTTTAATAGTCGAAACATGCTTGTGCTATCAGACCTCAATACTTGATGCAGCCACTGGTTTTTATTTTTTTACTACATTTGCTTTTCTGATTGCTTGATCTGTGTACGTGCACATGTGTGTGCATGTGTGTGTGTGTGCGCGCGCGTGCGTGCACGCGTGCACATTATCCCACAGGGAGCCTGCAGAGGTCAGAGGACAACTTAGCAAGAGTTGGTCTCTTCTTCCTCCATGTGAGTTTGGAGACTGAACTCGTTTCCAGGTTGGTGATAAGTGCCTTCACTTGCTGAGCCATCTTGCCAGCCCAGACACTTGTTTTTACAAAAACAGAAATGATAATACAATCAAAACGCTCTGTAAGGCTCTCACATCGATTCCATGCCTCACATCTGTTTATTTGGATGGGAAATGAGCCCATTAATGGTGTTTGTTCTTACTATTATCGACTGTTTAGATTCCTGCCTCCCCAGGCTTATCTGTTCTCTGTTAGAGCAGACAAGTTTGAGGAAAAGTGAGAGAGGGTGTGCTGGTGGGAGGCCAGAAGACTCACCACAGGCCCCTCGAGGGCCACGAGGATGCCTGACATGTACTCAGACACTGTCTCAATTAACCTTGAGAACCACCAAGCCCCTACAGCAATGCCCTCTCCACGCATGAGTAAACTAAGACTAAAGACTCAATGGCTTGTCTTGAGGTCACATCAAGACAGGCTAAGAAGTCAAAAACTAGTCTCTCTGGTTGCAAAACCTAAACTCATCCATCAAAAGCAGAACTGTGGTGGACAGAGAGAGAATGAACATTAATCTAAGTTTCAAATTCCCAGCTCACTAAACTCAGTGATAGTCTGAGGTTAACTTTTCAGAATTTCCCTATGTTACCAGGCATCCGTTCTCTGATATGTCTGGGTACCACCAGGTGTATATTGTCATCTATACCAAGCCAATGTCATTTTCAAGTCAAGGAACAGAAGCTTTCTAGAGTCCCCTTGCTTTCCTAGAAGTCTGGTGACATTCTCTGGACACGAAGCTGATAGAGAAACCATTCAAGGAATCATATTATTATCGTGATTCTTAAAATAAAGCCTAGAGCTCCTAGACGCAACGATTCCAGGAACTGTTACTGTGGGCATAAGCTTCTCCTGGGAATGTATACCTCGACATGCTTTGTCAGTTGACTCATGGTCTGTCCAGTAACATGTGAATCAGGACAAGCAAACCACAGACTAGGCCCCCACTTGGGGGTGGGGGTGGCGGGGCTCTAAAAAGAAGGACAACTGTTAAATGGGAAGAAATCCAAAACTCACTGTGTTTGGAAGCTCCCTCTTGAAAAGCAAAGAGCATGGGCGTCTAACCTTAGATGGCTGTTTGAAATCCATATGATTTGTTTACATGTTGATTTTTTTCTCTCTCTCCTCTTATTTTAAAACACTGGATCCTTAGTAAAAATTATCTGTGGTGACAAATGCAGATGAATCATTGTGTCAGAGAACTGAGTGGACTAGAATGATCCCTGCATGTTGAACCCCTGCAAGGCTGTGGATGGGATGGGATGTAGGGAGAAATGCCCATGGGATGGAACATATGGAGAAACAGCCCATCTGAAATTTACATGTAACATAACTGTGTGGGGAAAGGACCAAGACGCCTTGACTCCCTGCATCTCTTAGAATGAAAGTGACAGTGCCATCCCATACCACCCTGAAGCAAAAGGATGGCACTTCTACATCTAGAGTGTCCCAGTTTTGTAGCAGGCTGGTATCTCCAAACTTCAGAAGGTCAGGCGAATATTTCTGCTATGGACTTAGATTTGACCATTGAGTTCAGAAGCCATTTTAATGTATGTCCATACAGAACTGATAGCATAGCTCAGTCAGTAAAGTGCTTTCCACAAGAGCATGAGGTCCTGAGTTCAGTCTCCCAGAACCCACAAAAATCCCTGCCACGCTGCCACATTCCTGTAATCCCAATGCTGGTGAGGCAGAAACAGGAGGATCCCTGGGACTTGCAAGCCAGCCAGCATAGTCTAGTTGGTGAGTCCTCAGGTTACGGTGAGAGATCCTGCCTCATAAAATAGGCTGGAGACCCATCGAGGAACAAACTTGACCTTGACCTCTGACCTCTACACACATGCATGCATACATATGTACATATGCACACATGCAAATGAACATGTACATAGGCACACACATGCACACAATAGTTGCAGGCATAGAGGTCTGGAGATGAGTTTCTGTTATTTCCCAGGCCCACAGGTTTTGCCAACTTCCTCATCTTCTTTGGACTCTCAATCTCTCATTTGAGAAAGCAAGCTAATAATAGTAAACCTGCATTTCAATGATAGTTCAATGAGGTAAAGCAAGCAATAAATACTTTTCCTTGCTGTTACTGGCATATCGTCTCTCACCACACAAAGCAAAAATCTCATAGGTCGTTAAGCACTGGAATGTTGGAAGAAGCTCAGTTTGTCTGCATCTCATGTGGCTTCTAAGATATCAGATTGCAAGACCTTTTCTTTGTAGCTAAACTTGACCCAGCCATAAATACACTCAGGCCACACCATATGCAAAATCACAGGAATTGCAGCAATTCATCTCAAATGTCCCCGTTGCTACCCTTTAATGGCAGCCTCTGGTTGGTCCACCCTTGGCTGTTGACTCCACCCCCACCCCCGCCATGTGTGATCTTACATAGGCACACTCAGATGCCTTACTTATAAAATGGAGTGCTAGCCATTCACTTCTTCCTGTGGCAAATATTCATTTAGTTTTAGCCACACACATCTATTTCGTTTCTAGCCACCCTTACATCTCTCAGGACTTCCCACCTTTAGATCAACCCCAGGCACATCATCTCATTGTGACATTGGTGTGTGAGGGTTCTTCCTCAAATTATCACATCCTAACCATGACCCTAGGAAAGTAGGCCCCCAGAAGCAAAGTAAAAAGCAGCTCCCAGGTTCCACTCCAGCTTTAGCATTCATTTAAATTTGGAGGTAGACCAGTCATCTGCACTGAGCTCATGTCCTCAGAGGCTGCTGAACCCTGGGCCATATTTTTTATGATGTTAATGTCAGGGACACCAAAGGGCAAAAGATCAGGGAGAAGGCTACTGGCTGAGTAATGTCCTATAAGAAATCTGCCCTTAAGAAGACAGTGTCTATTTGAGCCTCATGACTAAGTGGCGTTTCTAGCTACTGATTCATGAAGCTGACCAGCAAGGTGACTGTCCCAAGTAATCTGCTGGCTGCAGGAGGCAGAGAGAAAGAGGATCCCAGCTTTGTCCCCGTCCTGGAGGACAGCCACTCACCCAGCAAGGGACTCCTGCTCTCACCGCAGCCAACCCTGTGGCTGGCCAGATTCCTGGCTAGGAGGACTTGGCTCTAATGAGAGGGACAGGGGGTAGGGAGTTATATAAGGAAGGTTTGTTTGTTTATTTGTTTGTTTTGTTTTGTTTTGAAATCTTGCTGGTAGATAGAGGCAGGACTTTTTTTTTTCCTTTTCTGTTCCTTTTTCTGTGTTGAGACAGGTCTCACTGTACAACCCAAGCTGGTCTCAAACTCCTGATTGTCCTGCCTCAGCATCCCAGTCTCAGATGTGCACCACCATGCTGAGCTAAAGCTGGTACATTTATACTTTTTTAAAAAATATTTTCTTTATCATTATCTCTTTTTGTGTGTGTGTTTTTTGGAGACAGGATCTCCCTGTAGGCCCAGCTGACCTTATACTTGCCAGGTAGACCAGGTTGGCCTTGAACCCACAGAGATCTTCCTACCTCTGCCCCCCAAGAGCTGGGATTCAAGGCATGTGCCACCAGGTCCAGCTACTATTATTATCTTTTTATTTATGTGTACGAATGTATTGCCTGCATGTATATTAAGTCCACCCTGGGTGTGCAATGCCTGCAGAGGTCAGAAGGAGGTGTTGGGCTCCCTGGAATTGGACTTATGGGTGGCTGTTAACCACCATGTAGTTACTGACAATTGAACCCAGGTCCTCTGCAAAAACAGCTCGTGCTCTTAACTGCTAAGCCATCTCTCCAGCCCCTACATTTATACTTTTATTTCTTAGTACTGAGGATCAGACCCAGACCCCTGACCTCGACCACTGAGCAACATCCCAACTCTTTAAGGGGATGAACTTTAATGAGACATCTGTAGCTAGAATTGAGTTTGTCAGTGAGGAAAACTATTACATCTTTATATTCCTAACTTCTAACTGAAATGCAGCACTCTATTCCATTATGATTGAAGGCAAAGGCCTTGGAAGTGTGTCAACCTCAGGCCTTTAAAACCAATAGCTATCAGTAATTGTACGTTGGAGGTTAGATTTGGACATACTATTTATACTCATCTTTGCTCTGAAAAGACAGCAATACCAACCACGGTTATCTATTACTAATTACAATTTTAAAGGAGCATATGCTACTAAATCATAGATCTGGTTTTGTGTGTGGACAATATTTCAATATTAGCTTCCTTTGTAATTGTATCTTATGCATTTAAAACAAAGTTCCAAGAAGAGATGCTTTCTTGTCAGACAGCCAGAAGAGCCCTTCCAATTACAATTAAAGCTTTGATGGTTACATACACATGCTTACACATATACACACATGTATATATAAACATATACATGCACATATTCATGGTAGGTGGAAATTCGAGGTTGCTGGAGTACTCAGACTAGATTAAAGCTCAACTCTGCTACTATTTACCTTAAAGAAGTCCTATTAGGTCTGAGCCACAATTTCCTCATCGGTAAAATGTACCTAAAAACCACTGTACTCCTGTAATAAGCTGTTAAGTTGTTACCATAGTGCTTAACCTGTAATGAGCATGTGTTAAACACATTTATGTTCTCATTACAATTGAGGATGAAATCCTGAAGAAAATAAAACATTATTTGGATGAAACTCTCTTTTGTACTCCTTACTTGGCCAAATATAAGAATTTTTCTTAAAGCTAGACATGGTGGTGCACACCTGTAATCCCAGCATTCAGGAGGCTGAGGCAGGAGGATTACCACAATTTCAAGGCTAGCCTAGGCTAATAAGTACCAGGTTAGACAGGGCTGCTTAATAAGACCACGTTTCCCAAAAGAAAACAAGGTAATTTGTTCAAACATGCTATTACTTGCTGGCCTGAGAAATGGAGGAATGGGATGAAAAGAATCACAAAACCTAAAGATTCCTGAAAAGGAATCATCAGAGAATCGCAGAGGAGCTTTACCAGAGGCACGAGTGCAAGGCTGCGGAGAGGAGAGGAGGAAGTGCTTAGTCTTACGCAGGGAGGTCAGCGAAGCTTCCCAAGGAGGTGATTTGAGCTGTGTGTTGAAAGATGAGGATGGACGAGGACCCGGTCACAGTCCGGTTTTCTGTCTCATATTGGGCACTCATTCCCCATTATACTGGGTGTCTAACTTGGGGAACAGCAGCTGTCTAGACTGAGGAGAAACACATTCCAGTCTTGCCCTCCAGCCACAGCTGCTTGTCCTCCTGTTTCCTGATCTGAGAGTTTGTTCTTTGTCCTCAATCAAGACCCTCCAGGAGAGCAGGATGTTCAGAGATGGCACAGTGACATGGAGGGTCTTCTCATGGAGCTATATCCAGACTCCGAAACCCAGAAGTGAGTTCCAACAGACTCACCTGCACTGAGCTTGACTTTGTGTAAAAACATCTAGATTGTATTGTGACACAAGAAGAAAAAAGAGAGAATTGAAGATATTCGGGACAAATTGTGCACACACACATACACACATACAGGCACACACAGAGATAGACATGCATACACATACTCATACACACACATACAGATACATATACACATTCAGTATATGAAAGAAAGGCACACACACATGCACACATACAGACACACACACATGCACACACATGCACACACACATGTACACACACAGGCACACACACATGCACACACAGAGCCACACACATGTACACACAAATGCACACACACATGCACACACACATGTACACACACAGGCACACACATGCACACACAGAGCCATACACATGTACACACACATGTACACACACAGGTACACACACATGTACACTCAAGCACACACAGGCACATACACAGGCGCACACATGCACACACAGGCACACACACAGGTGCACACACACATGCACACACACAGGCACACACATGTACACACACAGGCACACACACACACAGGCATACACATGTACACACACAGGCACACACATGTACACACATGCACACACACAAGCACACACACAGGCACACACACAGGCACACACAGGTGCACACACACCTGCACACACACACACAGGCACACACACACAGGCACACACACATTCTCTTTCTCTCTCTCTCTCTGGGAGACTCAGCATATCTCATATAGAACATGAAGATGCTCCCTACCTCCAGTACCACAGAATGTGTGTGTACTGAGCTTCCCCTTGAAACTCTGATGCCATTTGACTGATAATTAGAGGAGCAGAAATCCCAAATGCCATTTCTTGATGCACTGTGCAGGTGGCAGTCAGCCTTCTAAAAGGCAGAACCTTGGTCTTCCAGACCCAGAATCTTGGCATGGAGACATTTTCTTTCACACAGTTCTTCCTTCAGATTTCTGATTCAGTATGAAAATCTGAATTCCTTTGTGGCATATTCCAGAGCAGGAGATGAACCAAAATGTAGCATAGTTAGGATGGCAGAAAGTCAGTAGGTTGTCTGTGGCTGGATTTTGTCACTTACATATGGTGTGGTTAAATGAAGTGGGGAAAGCCCTTAGATGATTCCATGCCAAGTTTCATGGCGAATGAAAATATGGTCATCATTGTTAAATTTTCAAGGACCTCAAGCAAGGGCATGATTGGATGGAGAATCTGTTTCTTCAAGTCTCTCCTCCTACACGTCCAGCAGGCCCCAGCAGGCCAGGAGGAAAACACAGCCCTGTAAGAAGATTCACAGCTAAACAGACATCATCGTGACCTCCACCTCTTCTAAGGCCCAGGATTAAGACCATCAAAGTGGAAAACATTGTATTATTTGAATAATGTTTCTGCTATGCATTTAACCAAAATTAATTTTTTTTCTTTTTGGTTTTACACTTTTTTGGGTATTTTTGAGACAGGGTCTCCCTTTTAGTACCAGGTATCCTGGAGCTCACTCTGTAGACCAGGCCGGCCTTGAACCCACAGAGATCCATCTATCTCTGCCTCCCGAGTGCTGGGATTAAAGGTGTGCGCCACCACACCCAGCAACCAAAATTAATTTTAAAGAGTAGAAAGACCTTGGAGACTCTCACCTTTCTTGTTTAACAGGCAAGGTAATAGACTGAGACAGATGACATGTTCAAGGTCACAGGGCTAGTTCATAGACACACTAAGATTTAGGTCAGGAATGTAGCTTGTTGGTAGAGTATTTGCCTAAGATGCACAAAGCCTGGGTTCTATCATCTCTAGCAGAAAGAGGAGGAGGAAGAGAAGGAGGAGGAGGAGGAGGAGGAGGAGGAGGAGGAGGAGGAGGAGGAGGAAGAAAAAGAAGAAGAGTCAAGGTACCATAGTATTTCAGGTTCAGAAGGACTTTTAAAGCTCTATTTGGGGTATCTATAAGAATATGGCTCAGTTGGTAAAATACTTGCTTAGCAGGCACAAAGCCCTGGGTTTGACTCCTAGTGCTCCATAAACCAGGGTGATGGCTCAAGCTTATAATAGCAACACTCAGGAGGTAGAAGGAGAAGAATCAGAAATTCAGGGTTGTCTTCAACTAAATAGTGAGATTGAGACCAGCCTGGGCTATATGAGACCCTGCCTCAAAAACAGAACAAACAAAAACCCTCCAACTTCCTAACATGCCTAACTTCCATGTCAAGAATCTTAAGTGCAGAATGAAACGGGAAGGAGTGTATGAGAATCCATGAGGATCTCCCCTGAGCGCCCACGCCTCTTGTTTGGTGTCTGTTGTTTGGTTTGGGGATTTGTTTCTAATTCCTCTTATTCTTAGAAAGTTCTTCCTTTTAAGCTAAAACCTCTGTCTCTGTAAACCCCACCCCCCTCACTGGATCTCATTGCTTCCTTGGTCTAATTGTATAATTTCCTACTAGAAAGTACTGAAGAGAATGTCTCTGTTAAACTGGTTGAATCAAGTTGACAGATATATGTACAAGCTTTAATACTGTCTGTGCATTTGAAATGCTCCCTGTCATCTGTCTCTTCCTTGTAATAAATGTTGTTTGGTTTCTTTGGAAAAAATAGTTTGAGGATTTAATGGCCAATTGTTTTCTGAAGCTCCAGTCGCAGTTCCGCTGCTAAGTCTTCTGCACCAGTCAAGTTGAAGGTCGGAGCTCTTGTTTCATTGGTCACTTTCCAGCTCTGGGAGACCTAGTGTCCACCTTCAGCTAAGGGAGAAGACCCACAGAATTCCCCCAAGTTCAGTCTAGGCACTGTGTTCCCTATCTGGGCAGGATATTCTCCTCTCCATCCACCCTCACCCACTTCTGTACCACCAAACATCTCGGAAAGGAATTTTTAAAATGGAAATGCAAGAGAGAAGGCATTAAGTGCCCTTAAGTAACTGAGAGTCTAATACTTTATAAAACTGAGTATTGTTGCACACAATTTTTTTAAAGGCTTGGGATGGAGCTATGTGCATAGACTCCAAGAGGCCTAAGGAAGGAAGAGAGAAGCCCTAACAAATCAAGAAAATAGCCAAGACTTGAGGGTGTGGGGTGTGTGTGTGTGTGTGTGTGTGTGTGTGTGTGTGTGTGTGTGTATGAAGCCAGAGGTCAAAGGTCAGAGGTCAACTGTGGGTGTTGCTCCTGAGCAACCCACCTTATTTTTCCAGCCAGGGTTTCTTGGGGCATTTGGCCCGGAACTCACTGGTGAAGCTGGCCAACAAACCCGGAAACTCACCCAGCTCTGCTTCTTGGTGAGGGAATTACAAGCAAGCACCACCAAGCCCAGCTTTCTACACTAGTGTTGAAAGAACTAAGGTTCTTGTGCTTGCACAAGAATTTTACTGACTAAGCTATCTCTGCAGCCCCTATTCTGGATACCTTTTTTAAGTTGCAAAGGAATCATAGCTTATCGCCATATGAAATGCTCGAACAGTAGAGAATAATCGATGTATTTTTCTGATTTTTTTTCTGTCTGGAGGAAGTACTCAATAAATAAACATGATAACAGGCCATCCAAATGAACTCACTTTCACCTAAAAATTCCACTGAGAAAGTGAAAGGTAATCCACAAAGAAAATATTCAAAGTATTGTATATATTTTATATGAAACAGATGTATCTAGAATATATAGATAACTTCTACAAATTGATTCTAAAAGTCCAACTTAAAAAAATTGTTTTGAGGGGGCTGGAGACATGGCTCAGCAGTTAAGAGCACTGGCTGCTCTTGCAGAGGACCCAGGTTCAATTCTCAGCACCCACATTACAGCTAACCACCTTCTGTAACTTCAATCCCATGGATCCGATGCCCTCTTCTGACCTCCACAGGCATTGCACAACAAGGATACACTTACAAACAAGCAAGCAATACATTTATACACATAAAATAAAAAGAATATATATATATATATAGTTTGAGTTTTTGAGAGAGGGTTTCTCTGTAGCCTTAGGTGACATGGAACTCACTATGTGGATGAGACTGGCTTCAATCTCCCAGAGGTCTGCCAGGCCCTGCCTTCCAAGTCCTGAGATTAAAGGTGTATGCCACCACATGCATATGTATGTCTGTCTGTTTGTCTGTATATACACCACATGCATGTAGTTGCCCTTAGAAACTGAAAGAAGATGGCAGGACCCCTGAACTGGAGTTATAGGTGGTCATGAGCTACTGATCCATATCCAGGTCCTGGGAACTGAAGCCAGGCCCTCTGCAAGAGCAGTAAGTGCTCTAACCACTGAGCATCTCTCCAGCCCCTAAAAATCCAAGTTTTGAAGTTCAGGTGAAGACCAAAATAGAAATAGCACAAAAGAAGATGCTTAAGTAGCTACTAAATACAGACAAAAGGGGTTGGCATTGTTATTCGTCAGAAAAAATATTCAAATAAAAATCATAATAAGATTGTGTTACCTACCTAACAGAATACTAACATTAAATACTTGACATTACCAATTGTTGGAAAGAATGCAGAACAGCTGGAACTCACACATGTTGCCATGAAGAATATAGATATGAATCCCATTCCAGGAAGCTGGCGGGAGCTTCTAATACAGTTAAATATGTCTATCCTGTAACAATTTCACTTCTAGGTATATATCTGAGAGAAATTATTACAGGTGTCCACAATAAACACTTAGACAACCGATCTTTGAAGAACTTTACTCACAATAGCCCTTAAGTGTTAATAATTCAAATCTCCAATAGGAGAATTGATGTTTCTTTATACAATAGAAAACTACCAAGCAGTTGCCAGAACATACTCTATGCAATCACCTGGGTAACCCTGGCCCTGTCAGACAGAAGCCAAAAGCAATAGAATGCACAGCATAGATGTTCTTCTGTATAATGTTCAAATCAGGAAAAAGCAATCCAGCACAGTGGAAGTCAGAATAGCAGCTACCTTTCTAGTGGATCCTGACTAGAAAGGGCCACATGGGAACTTTCTGGAATGTAGGTGTTCTGTATTTTTATCTAGATAGTGGTCTTGTTCTGGGCATGGTGATGCATGCCTTTAGTCCCAGCACTCAAGAGGCAGAAGCAGGTAGATCTCTGTGAGATTGAGGCCAACCTGGTCTACATAATGAATCCCAGGCCAGCTGGGGCTAAAGGGAGATCCTGTCTCAAAAGATAAAAGGTAGATGGTGATCTTATAGAATACACATATAAAGTAATCAAGTGAATGCTTGAGATTTTTAAAATATTTTATTGAAGTTTTGTGGATTTCATACATCATTTCTCAGTCTAATTTAAACTCATTTCCCTCTCCATGCCCCCCACCCCACCCAAGTTCATGCATTCTGCCATACATGTCTTTTATCTTTTTCTGAGTCTTTTTAAAGTTTTTCCAAAGCAAAGGATTATTGTTTTGGAGAGAACTACTGTTTCAGTCAGTTCTGTGTCCCAGTTCTTTTGTTATTGTTGTTACCTCCAATTTGTATTGCTTCAGCATATGCATATATATATATATATATATATATATGTATATATGTCACACCTATACTAAAGTTATGTCTAAAAATAAACCGTATATTATTTCAAAATCATATTTCAGGGTTCACGTTTTTTTCCTTTTAATTTTATATTACTCTAAAATATGCATACATACCCCCCACCCATATACCAAAATTACAAAGTCTGAAAATAAGTGGCAGATTCATTCTAGAGCCCATTAAGGGATTCACATTATAAGAGCACAGTTGCTTTCAGATAAAGAGAAATATAACATTAATGTTACTTAGTTTGTTTTACAACTAGGTGCTTGGTGCTAGCATCCACAGATGAGGGACACCATTCATCATTTGTTTTTCTGGGACTGTAGCATAATATCTTCTAGTTTCATCCATTTACCTGCAAAGTTCATGTTGTCATCTTTCTTTACCACTGCATAGAACTCCATTGTGTAGATGCACCACATTTTCTTTATCCACTCATTGGTTGAGGGACAGTTGGGTTAGTTCCAGCTCTTCTCTACTGTAAAGAAAGCTGCAATAAACATGGATGTCCATGTATCTCTGTGGTAGGATGAGTTGTGTGTATATGCTCAGGAGTGGTATGACCGGGTCAGGTGGTAGGCTCATTTTGAGTCTTTTAAGAGTTCTCCACACTGCTTTCCATAGTGGTTGTACAAGTTTACATTTTCACCAGCAGTGGATGAGTGTTCCCCTTTCCCCACAACCTCTCCAGCATTTGTATCATTTGTTTTCTTGATCCTGGAGTAAGATGATATCTTAAAGTAGGTTTTAATTTGTATTTCCTTAACTATTAGTGATGTTGAACATTTTTTAAGATGTTTCTCAGCCATCTTTATTTCTTCACTTGTGAAGTCTCTGTTCAGCTCTTTACTCCATCTTTTGAGTGAGTCATTTGTTTTCTTATTTCTTTGTTTTTTGAGCAGTTTATATATTTGGGAAGTTAATGCTCTGTCAGATGTATCAGCAGTGAAGGTTTCCTCCCACTCTGTGAGTTTTCTCTTCACTTTTTGATTGTTTCTTTCACTGTACAGAAACTTTTGAGTTTAATGAGGTCCCACTTGTCAATTGTTGACTTTATTTACTATGCAGCTGCTGTCTGATTTAGAAAGTCTTCTGCCTATGTCTCGTAGGTTGCTGCCAACATTTTCTTCTATCACTTTCAGAGTTTGGGGTTTCACATTGAGGTCTTTGATCCATTTGGAGTTGATTTTTGTACAGGGTAAGAGGTATGGGTTTAATTTTATTCTTCTACAAGTGGTGATCCAGTTTTGCCAACAGCATTTGCTGAAGATCCTATCTTTCTTCCATTGAGTCTTCTTGGCCCTTTTGTCAAATATGAGGTGGCTGAAATTGCATGTGCTTAAGTTTGGATCTTCAGTTTTGTTCCATTGGTCTATAGGTCTGTTTTTGTGCCAGTACCAGGCTGTATTTATAACTATAGCCCTGTAATATAGTTTGAAGTCTGGTATAGTGATCCCCCCTGTATTTTTCTTTGTGTTCATGGTTGCTTTGGCTATTTGGGGTCTTTTGTTTTTCCATTTGAATTTAAGGATTTTTTTTTCCAGGTCTGTGAAGAATTATTTTTAACTCTAAAGCCTGACACAGTAGCACACGCATTTGTAATTCCTATGATCTGATAGGAAGATGAAAATTGAAGGCAAGAGACTTCCATGAATGCTCAAAGGCAGGCTGGTCTGGTGTGCACAGCAGTGAACAAGAGACTTGTCTCAAACAAGGTGGAAGACAAGGACCAACACCCACGGTTGTCCTCTGTCCTCTGCATGTGCACCATGGCACCTATGTGTATACACACACATACACACACACACACAAACACACACACACACACACAATCATATACATAGACACTCAAATAAAAAAAGTTCTGTAAATTTTACTTTGAAGTACTGCTAAAACTTTGAGGCACTATTTGATAATGAAGGAGAGCGGGCCTAGAGTAAATGGATGAGCAGACACAGGGGCTGAGGGCTGAGTGCTCGCTGCAGCCCTGGAAACACATTAAGGAGGAAGACTGTGCTTAGAGCTGCTGCTAGGGTCTTTCAAATCTTTTCCAGGACTTCAGTCCCTCTTTACTCTAACCTCTCCCTTGCTGGAGCCCTGATACATGCTGCTTATGCTAAGCCCAAACTAGAACCAGCAGAGCAGTGGTAGGCCGGGTCAGTGGAGGGAGAGAGAAACCTTGGTGGTACCAGGAGCACCTTAAGATGAAAACAAAACTAAAGTGACAGGCATGCCAAACCAGACTCAGAATGTTTGACAAGTACATTGAAAGCTTGAAAGCCAGATTATCTTTCCTCAAATTAATTTACAAAAGCAAAGCCTACAGGATGGTGGATGAGCCACACCTTAGTATACTTCCGGTTTCCAAACAACCAAGTCAGGTTTTCCTGTGAGCTCTGAGGCCCTGGCTTTCTGGCTGGAGGTCTCCTGAGAACGAACTCCAGGGATTTCCACACGTTGGGGAGAAGTTGGCCCCATCACCAAACAGCAGTCACGTCTCAGAAGACTTGGCCCTCCTGAGGAAAAACCAAAAGCTGGCTGAAATTGAGGCCAAACCACTCCTAACTCAGACCCGTATCTAGTTTAAGTTTCTAGCCCTTGATGAATATTTATACCAAAATAGGGCCAGTGGAAAAGTTCCATCTGTGCAGATTTGCAGAGTTCTGCTTCCCACAGCCACCTTGACCGAGCTCAGGAAAACAGCCGAATCACTGCCAACTGCAGGCTCTTTGAAGTACAAGAGACTCTGAGGAGGCCCTGGACCATGGGTTCCTTCCTGTCCTGAAGACTCTTAAGTAGGAACTCCCCTTTTAAAAAATCCTTACTATCAGCGCTGCTTGGTGCTTTATAATATTTTTAGTCAAGCTGTCAATACCACACTGACCTTTGTGTGAACACTATTTTGAAAGTGTGGATGAATCCATTTAAAATGTTGCTGGGTGAAATTGCTTTGTTACTTTGTATTTTTAAAATATTATTTTTAAAAAGTCTAAGGCTTGGAGACAGCTTGGTGCAAGGAGAGCACAAGGACTTGAGTTTAGTTCCCAGAATCCATGTTTTTAAAAGGACAGGCATGGTGGCATGTTCTTATAATCCCAGTACCAGGGCGGCAGAGACAGGCAGGGACAGGCAGAATCTGGAGCTTGCTGGCCAGGCAGCCCCACCTACTTGGAGAGTCCCAAGCCAGGAAGAGATCCCATTTCAAAAGGAAGATGGGCAGCACCTGGTGAATGACAGTTGAAGTTATCCACTGGCCTCTGCAAACACACACATGAGCACTCACACACATGTACCCTGCACATACATACACACACAGCAAAAATAATCTGATAGAACTAATTACTAATTCTCCTTTTATTTTTCTCACTCCCAATACTAAGGATTAAACTTTGGGCCTTGTATATGCTGGTCAAGTGCTTTACCACTGAGCCACCTCAAGACCCTCCTTTCTTTACTGCGTTGACAAACATCCCCAAATCATCTCCTTAGTTTGTTATCAGTTATCCTCCTATTCCTTAGAGCCTGGAGACCAGGCACTCACCAATGTCCTGCTGTTGATGTGAGAGGATAAATTAGAGCCTTGCCATGCCTTGAGCATTTCACTAGGTCATCTTTTTCTACTCTTCATTTTACATATGGGTAAATTCTCCTTCAGAGGGCTGGCGTGAACTGCTGAGGCTTCGTAGTCAGTTACCAATAAACAGTAAGTATAAGACATTTGACCCGTAGTTCTTTCCTCTATTCCTGGTATGTTTTCAGGGTTCTGGAAGTCAAGGTCACAAATTTGGTCACAGGTTTAGTAAATATGCAGACATGCAGACTGGTAAGAATCTAATCCGCCATTCGCATCTCAAATCCTTTTAATTATATGTCCTAGTTACTATCCTATGCTGATTTGGGGCTTCCTCCCCTGGCTAGTTCAGCCACTTTCCTTACATAGCCCAGGCCCATCTCCCCAGGGATGGCACTGCCCACAGGGGACAAAGGCCAGTTGGATAGAGGAAATTCCTCAACTGAGAGTCCGTCTTCCAAGCAAGGCGTGGTGACACACTTTAATCCCAGCACTCAGGAGGCAGAGGCAGGTGGATCTCTGTGAATTCAAGGTCACCCTGGTCTACAGAGCAAGCTCCAGGCCAGCTGGGACTAAAGGGAGACCCTATCTCAAAAAGACCAACAAAAAATAAGAGTCCCTCTTCCCAGTTTTGTGCCAAGTTGACCAAAACTAACCACCGTATTATGTCAGGGATAACTTCTCTTTATATACTAGACTATCTGACTTCAACATATGCTCAGCTTCCTGTTAAAGTAATGGCGAGAAGGCCCAGAGCTTATAAAAAGCATTGCGTCACTAGAATTCAATGATGTCATTTTATAATTTGCTGTATTTCCATAGTTACTTTTTTTTTTTTACTTTCTATTTTAAATACATTTTAAGGGTAAAGTTATTTTTCAAGAAACAAGTTTTCGACAGTGATTTCCGTAACTATAAATAAGGAGATAGTCACGCAGATGGTATGTAGAGAAGAAAATTCATGAAGAAGGAAGACAGGGTTCTGTAAACATCTGATGTTTGATTCTCCCTGATCTCCACAACACTTTCCAGTTTCTAAAACATCTAATATGCATTATCATGTGTGATTCTTGCAGCCACCCCATGAAGCTGCTAAAGATTATGATTCAGTTTTTTAAAGATAGAAAAGGACTAGGGGGTAATTCAGTGATGAAAGCTTGCCTATCATGCATGAGAACCAGGGTTCTAGTCCTGGTACCATCAAAAAGTATAATAAATCTGGGTGTGGGTAGCACATGCCTATAATCCCTTCACTCAGGAGGTAGAGGCAAGTCCAAAGTCATTCTCAGCTATGCACCCAGTTTGAGGCCATTTCCCACTCAAAAATGTAATTGGGGCTAAATTGATGGCTCAGCAGTTAAGAGCACTGGCTACTCTTGCAGGGGACCCAGGTTCAGTTCCTAGCACCCATATGACAGCTAACAACCATCCATAAATCCAGGGGATCTGACTCCCTCTTCTGGCCTCTTGCATACATGGGTGCACTTACTTTGACATGCAGGCAAAAGACTCAAATAAAAATAACTATAAATAAATAAAAATTGCAAGTATAATTAAGATTTTTAATATAAGATTGGAAGGGTAGAAATAACTTTCTGGGGATAGTAACTAGTAACCAGGGTTCAAATTCAAGGCCACAAGCTACAATATTCACAGACCCCTGCCCCTGACCCTGTAGGAAAATCACAGCAGGATAAAGGAATGTTCTAAAGTGATTCCGCCAAGACGAGAAATGCCATGGAAAGTCTACAGAACTTCACAGTGCTCACAGATTGGCCTGCGTCTTCACAACTTCCCAGTGCTTGTATGTATCCTCTTTCATGGAAAATCCTGCAGCCGACTCAACAGAAATCTGCTCTTCCCTCTCTAGTGAGCTGCTTTCTAAGACAGTAAAGGAATGAGCTCTTCTGTCCAGGGAGGCTCTCTTACCTTCTGGCTACCTGCATGAAGTGATGACACAAACTAGAAATGGACCATCCTGTGAGGAAAACTTGAGTTCTGAAACAAGAACATTATATATATATATATATATATATATCTATATATTATATCTATTCATTTATTTTTATGTGTATGAGTATACTGTCTGCATGTAGGTGGGTATACTGATGTCATGCAATGCTGCAGAGGTCAGAGAGGGTGTCAGATTCCCCTGAAACTGGAGTTAAAGACGGTTCTTAGCCACTATGTGGGTGCTGGGAATCGAACCCTGGTCCTCTGCAAGAACAGTTGCTGCTCTTAACCACTAAGCCATTTCTCCAGCCCCAAGAACATTTCTTTCTGAATCTACTACCCTTGAGTGGATGGCTAGGATTTGCTATTAGGCTCAGGTGCCTGGATGGGTGGACGAAGATACCATAAATGGGGTTCAGGTGCCAAAGAAGATAAGTGGGATAAGTGGCAGCTCCATACATCTATGCATGGAGTCCGGTAGCTGAGAAAGCATCTCAGTAGAGCACAGTGGGAGAGGAGAGCCGATGCTAGCTGGAGAGAGAGAAGCTCCTGAAGATGGCCCGGAAAGACAGCATTACAGAAGGAGACTGTCTAACCTCAGCTTTTGATGCCAAGAACCTGATAGAAGGCAAAAATAAAGGCCTTATAAAGGGGCCATCTAAGCAAATGTGTGTTTTAAAGAGCTGCCAACTTCCAGATGTTATTCTAGAGACAGGCACCTAACAGTGAGGTAGACACAGAGGGACTCTGCACCCTAGGACTTACAGTTAGCAGGAAGGACTGTGGCTGATGAGGTCACTCATCACCAAGAAGTACAAGTTACAGGGCTTTACAAGACCACTTCATAGGGGTATGTGAAGGATGGAGAGGAATTTGCTAGATGATGGACAGAACTGGTCTAAGCAGAGGGGCCTGTGTGAGGACTGTTCTTTGTACTCAGAGCCACACAGGAACTTGGTATCCTTCCTAAGGCAAGTACATCATTAAAAAAATATTCTAAAGGAGACCATTTTTTGCAGACTATCTTGGGATCTATAGTTCTGATTTATGGTTTGATTTGTGTGTAGTGAGTTTCAAAAGTGAGGCCTTGAGAGTGAATTATTTGCAAAGTAAATAACCTTCTCTGATGCCTGTTTTTGTTTGGTTGCTTGGGTGGTTTCACTTGTTTGTTTCATTTGTTTTTATCATTACTACTAGTAGGGAGGGAGGGGCCTGCACATGCTGTGACACGTGTGTGGGAGTGAGTAGGAAACTTTTGAGAGTTGGTTCTTCCCCCAACCATGGGTTCTGGGGATCTAACTCAGGTTATCAGTTGTGTGACAAGTGCTTTGACCTACCAAACCCTCTCTTTTAGCCTTTGTTTGCTTATTTGAAACATGGTCTCCCTGTGTAGACCAGACTAGCCTTAAACTCACAGAGACTCGCCTGCCTGTGCCTTCACAGTACTAGACTTATAGGCATGAGCCACCAGCCTACATCTAATTTCTGTTTTGGAAAACCATTTTAGAAAAAAATTGACCTATAAGCTCCTTAAGTTCTTTTTCTCTGAGGATCTGTGCCTTTCTTACATGCAGAAGCCCACTATACATAGTGTATACAACTTGGCCATTATGCAGGGGGAGTGGAGGGAAAGATGAAATATCTGAACTAAAAATAAGTGTGCTTCATGTTCATTTTCAAAAACATGTTAACAAACAAGAGTAAAGAGGGGACTCATTTATAAGAAGGACGCCTGTTTGAAACCAGAAAAACATCTCACCACAAGCAGGACACTGAAACACGAGTGCTATTTTAACATTGAGGCTTTCATGTTGCTTCAAGGAAGCGCGCGCGTGTGCGCGCGCGTGTGTGTGTGTGTGTGTGTGTGTGTGTATGTGTGTGTGTGTGTGTGAAAGCTTCCACTGTTAATAAGGAAGCACGTGTGTGCGTGCGTGTGTGAAAGCTTCCACTGTTAATAAGCTACCCTCCAATTTATGCCCGAGGTTGCTAGCAGGAGGCATTTGCATGGAGAAGCCTACAGACTTCACTACTGGTGCCATACATTACAGCACATCTATCGAACACATTTTCTTTGAGGATGCAAGGATTTGTACAGAATAAAACCCCTCCTACTTGGGTATATCTGGCTCCCCCCATTCCCACGCTAATGCCAATAGAAGCATATTGTCCCTGGGTAGATCAGGAGAGCTGCACATTTATAATTCACATATTTGCACACATACACACAACCATACCCCAAATTATATTCTTAAATCATAACATTCTTAAGATACCCCACTGCTAAAATTACAGGTGTCTCATAATGCTGAGAGGCAGAATAACTAAGCATAGAGAACCTCAAAGTTAGTTTTATAATCAAAAGAAAGTCAATAAAGAGTCAGAGTCTAAGGGCCATGAAATGAATTGGACTTTAATCCCCACCGGTCACCTGAAGATATCAGGGCCCGAGAACCAGCAGCTGGTTCTCATTTTGAAAATGGGGGTGTGGTGCAAGAGAGGAAGGGATTCCATGGTAGAAGCGTATTTTCTCTTCTCTTTACTTCCCTCCCCCCAAGCTACTTGGGTCCGATTCTAAGGGGGAGAGGGTCAGGTAACTTCTGGGTCACAGTGAAGCTGGCAGCTCTGCTCTACTGTCCACACAACTACAGGATATATCCATGGAAGGGAAAAGGCGTCTTCTGGGAAAGGACTGTGTGGGCCGGCGGAGGAAGAATGCCTGGACAGAGGTCAGAAGTTCCAGGTCAGCTCCCACCCCTCTAGGAACGCCCTTCGTAGCCAATGATCACCCTCAGGGAATGCACGTGGTCTCAAAAGATCCATTAAAAACTCCACGGTAGGGCTAGAGACATGGCTCAATAGAGAAGAGCACTGGCTGCTTTTGTAGAGGCCCAAAGTTCAGTTCCCAGCATTCACATGGCAGCTAACAGCTGTCCCTAACTCTAGTTCCAGCAGATTCAATGCCCTCTTCTGGCCTCCACAGGGACTGCATGCATGTGGTACACTTACATATATGCAGGCAAAACATAGGCATAAAAAATAAATAAAATCTTTAAATTAAAGCTCCAGGTGTAGGTTAAACATGTAGATAGGTGATAGAATGGTTATCTAACACACTGAGGCCCTGGGTTCAAGTCCCTAGCACCACTAAAGAAAAAAAAAGCCTCACAGCGATGTATAGTATCTCATGTCCATAACTGGAATCCCAGAGCTCATAAGACTGAGGCAGGAGTATTGAGTATTGTCACAACTTCACAGACAGCTTGGGCTACAGAGCAAGTTCTAAGCCAGTATGAGCTACAATGTGAGATCTTATCTCAACAAAAACAAAACAAATCCTCTAGGGCAAGAGATGTGACTTCATTGGTAGAGTGCTTCCCTCGCATGTGCAGAGTGCTGGAGTCAGTCCCCAGCACCACATAAACCAAGAGTGCTGTGCACCTACAATCCCAGCACTCAGGATGTAGAGGCAGAAGGATCAGACGTTCAAAGTCAGTCTTGACTATGTAGGGAGTTTGAGATGTTATTGTATCCCTTCTCCTCAACAGAAAAATCCAAACCTTCTTGAGGTAGGAGGAGGAAGGAGGAGATTGAGAGGGGGGACAAGAAGGGGAAAGGAGGTGAAAGACCCCTCTTCACCTCTGAATAATTCACTTATACATTAGCCTACTAAGTGCAGCATTGGTAGCTAGTTCAAAGGCAGCTGATGTCAAAGGAAAATCTGAGTTCAGTCTTTAAAATCCTGTCCCATTAGTCTAGTGGGGTCTCTCAGACCTAAGATTTGTGGACCTGCTTTGGATACAGCAGTGTGTAAACATCGACTGTTAGTAAGCGGCTCACAGCCAAGGAGGCTGGCTTCCATTCCCGCTCCATCACCACAGCTTGCTCCCTGCCAGAAGAATCTTAAACAAAGTTGTCTGTGACTAGCTTGCGCCACCAGATTCTCCGTGTGCGGTCACTAGAGCCACTTGATCAGCAGCGAGTCTCTCACTTGGAACTCTACACCTTGCACCTAGCTCTTTGGTCAGAATGACCCCCATCTCCTGACCTTTAGAAGATACTAGAGACTTTCAGTGAATATTTCTAGGCTGTGGACTTTAAAGGACTATGGCCAAAGGCCATCAAAGAGAGGGAGCTCAGCTTACAAATCATTTTATAGAATTGCAGTGGTTCTTATTGTCTCTCATCTCAGGATTTCCTAAGAATTGCAAACCCGGGGAAATGTGCTGAGGTGAGTCTTACCATTATTCCCCATTTACTTAAATGTAAGGACTAACAGTGCCAAAAGAATAAATTTATCAAAAAGACAGAAAATAAAGAAGAGGGAATAGACATCCTAATTTGGTTAACCAAGCATTCATGTGGGGAGGCAGACATTACTAGTAGATATCAGCAGACTAGATTGGGTGACCCATGACTGCAGCACACTAGTCCAAGCTTATTTGTAGAGGACATATTCCAACATCCCTACTGGATACCTGAAACCATGGTGGTAGTTCCAAACCCCCAGGGCTTTGGGGACATCGTTAAGTGACGTGGGGGTAACTAAACAGAAGCACTGTGACAGTTGGTCTGATAGCTGGGAGGACTTCTAAATGACTAACAGACAGGAAGCATATACAGCAATGCGTCAAAGGGATGAGTCACTTCCAGGTGGGATGGGCAGGACAGTGACCAATTCCATCACACTATGCATAACAACACCCAGTTAAAGCCTACGCGTTGTTTATTCCTGGAACTTTCCATGTGATATTTTTTAAACCATGGTAGACCATAGATAATTGAAGCCATGCAACATTGAGCCATGTATGGGGAGGGGCTATTAGAATGATATTTTAATTTTAAAGAGAACTTCCCTCTGAAAGCGGACAGCAGGCTCAGCTATCAAGCCACTGTTGAGGTAGGAAGGGGTTTTTAAGATTTATTTTATTTTTATTTATATGTGTATATGTGAGGGAGGGTGTGGGGGTGTCCATGTGTGCCAGTGCTCAAGGATGCCAGAGGACAGTGTCAGATCCCCTGGACTGGAATTATAGGCAGTTGTGAACTGCTCTATGTGGGTGCTGGGAACCAAACTCCAGTCTTCTGCAAGAACAGTAAGTGCTGAGCCATCTCTCCAGCAAGGAGGGCTGGGGAGCTCCATCAACCAACCTGGAGACAAGCTGGCGCCCATACACCTGCTGCACAGAGGGCCTTGGGTCTAGCCCTGACATTCCCACTACTCTGGGACCAGTGAAGCTTATGGCAGAGGTAGAGAGACAAACCCAGAGGCAGGATTTTAAACAGAAGCTTCCTGTCTTCTATTTCCCTGTTCACAGACAGAGTTGCTTTTCTGCAATTTTCATTGCCAAACTTGCCCTTTCTGTTCCCAGATTATGTGATTCATAGTGGCTTCCACATACTCCCTCCCCTGGAAGGGAAGGCAGGACTGGATGAGCCAATACAAGCAAAGAAGTTATGTATGGCCCACAGGAAATTGTAGGGGAGGACAGTGAGTACCTGGTCTAACAACACTGCAGGCATCTTCAGGGCAGGATGGGAGGAACTGGCCATTTCCCGGGCTGCCCCAGGCCCATGTCCCTTATGGAATCCCATAGGATTGGCAGGTGACCTCAGGGTCAACTGGTAGAGGAGATCCAGAGCAGAGTTCTAGTTCCACCTCTACTGCAAAGGGCTTGGATGAGCCTCTGTGTTGGTTAGTTTTTGTCAATCTGACACTATATATACCTAAGAAGAGGGAATCTCAAATGAGGAACTACCTCCATCAGATTGCCTTATGTCATCTGATGGCATGTCCGAGGGCCATTTTCTTCAATGCTGATCTGTGGGTGAAGGTGCACCCCCTGTGGGCAGTGCCATCTGTGAGCAGGTGGACCTGAGCTTTATAAAAATGGTAGCTAAGCCAGAGGTTTCAAGTCAATAAGCAGTGTTCTCTCATGGTCTCTGTGTCAGTTCCTGCCCCCAGGTTCCTGTCTTGAGTCCCTGCTTTGGCTTCACTAGATGATGGACTGTGTGCTATAAGCCAAATATACCCTTTCCTTTCCAAGCTACCTTTGGTCAGTGTTTTATCAGAGCAATAGGAAACCAGACTAAGACGGCCTGCATCCTCGGGCATCTCACATATTCCAGAGGAGCATGCTGAGCTTCTGTAAGTTGATTTCTCCTTCATGACCACCCTGATTTCAATTTAACCTTATATGTTAAATATGCTGTGTTGAAAGTAAGAGTGATAAAAGTGATAAGGAGGACTCAATCCCCCAAACTCAAATTATATCAAAGTTGAATCTGGATAAACTACATTGAGATTAAAAAAAATTAGTAAATAAAAATTAATAAATTTCAAAGGAAATACTTCTTATAGAGAGCAAAATATTTTTTTCAGCATTTGTTTAAAACGATATCTTGGAGCCAAAGCCAGGCTCAGCAGTGTGAGTCTGTAATCCCAGTGCAGGGGGTGGGGGTGGGGGTGCGGGTGGGGGGAGACAGTGGGGCCCTGGGGGGCCTTTTGTCCAACCATCAAGCAGAAATGGTGAGCTCTAGGTTTAGAAAGCAATTTTGTCTGAAAAACTAATGTGGATAGTGACAGAGGAAGATACCCAATGTCAACCTCTGTCCTCTATGGTAAGTGCATAGGCAAGCATACCCCTGTGTGCACGCACATACATACATGTACGTACCATGTACATACATACAAATTTCAGGGCTGGGGGTATAGCTCGGTTGGAAGAGTTCTTGCACAAGGCCCCGGGTTTCACCCTCAATATGGCACAAAGCAGGTGTTACGGTGCATCGCCTGCAGGCTCACCACTTAGGAGGTAGAAGAGGAGGATCAGGAGATCATGGTCATCCCCAGCCTCGTAGAGAGCTTGCAGCCAACCTGAGCTAGAGACCTTGCCTCAAAAAATGACAAAACAAAATAATACTTGAAGGCACCGGAATCTTCCCACATCATGAGAAGGGCTCATCAGACTCTTAGAACTATAGCTGGTCTACTGGATGAGTTGAAAACACATGAGCCGGGGCTGGAGAGATGGCCTAGCGGTTAAGAGCGCCGACCGCTCTTGCAGAGGACCCGGGTTCGATCCCCAACACCCACGTGGCGGCCGAGAACCGTCTGAAACTCCAATTCCAGGAGAACTCCAGTTCCAGGGGAATCCGACACCCCCTTCTGACCTCCGCGGCATTGCATGACACGGGTGCACAAACCTGCATGCAGACAGTACATTGATACACATACAGAAATAAATAAAAAAAATTAAAAAAAAAAAAAAAGAAAACACATGAGCCAATAGGAAAAGAGGAAAAACACTGAAACTTTGCCCTGAGGCCCTTCCAGGTCAGGCATCAGCCTGTTGCCCACCAATTGTGGTCCAAATCTGTTGCTTTAAATAGGAATTTAACAAACAACACCCTAAACGTTTCTCCACCCATAGAATTCTTAGCACTAGATGAACAGGGAGAATCTCAGTTTGTTTAGTCTGTGCATTTTTAGTCTCATTACAGTTCAGCGAAAAGTATCTGAACTACGAGGACTTATTTTTGGCCACGTTTGTACAGATGAAGATTCAAAATGCCCAAGGTAGAAACATCAGATATTTTTGCACCCTCCAGAGAAAGAGAGAGAGAGAGAGAGAGGATGGCTTGTCCTGTCCCCTAATGTAAACAAGGTCTTGACTGCTGTGGTTCTAGGAGGTGTGATACCCAGAGTCATCATCATAGCTGATTCCCACGTCCTGGTGTAGAATTCAGGTCAGACAGCCCTTAAGTAAAGAGAGAGACAGCAGCTATTTGTACACATCCCCTTACCTGCTGCCGTGTTCTAAGCTGTTATCTCCAGCTTGGATGGAGTAAAAATAAGGCCTATACACTCTTACCCATATTTGGGAAAACGGGATTCTCTTGGCGACAGTCTGCAGCCTTCCCCCCGGGTTTTCCCAGAACTTGGGGAGGTGAGGAAGACACCCAAGGCTGGAGAGAAAACAACAAACGGCTCCTGCTTCCAGGATGGAAAGCATGAGATAGGGATCATCTGTTTTGCAATGCATTAGAAGAGAAGACGTTATGATGTAAAAGGTCACTGCCCCCAGATATCCCCAGGTTTTCAACCCTAGGTCTACTCCCCTGGGACACAGAGGACACGCCTCAGGGAGGACCAGGCCGGGTTAGACAATGGGTGTCCACACAGAAAGAGCAGGTCCAGACTGAAGTTACACGAGGGCATTGGTACATGTTGTAATTTCATGACTCTGCTGAGGTCTTGAACCTTGTGGGTAACTCACTTCTTTCGCCAGCAGTTGGGGAGCCTCACAAAATGGGAGTAGAAGAGAGACCCTTCCCCATCCAGACTACTGCTCCCCAAACACTGTACTTTGGGTGTGGGAGGAATCAAAAGCAATGGCTCCGCTTGCACCTTGCAGTCATTGGACTTCTCCTGGGTCCCAGTTGAACCCTTGCATCTGGCAGGATCCCTCAGCCCATTTGAGCTTGGAGCTGGAGAGGTACAGCAGCTCCCCACAAACCACAGAGGGTCTCAGTGTCAGCAGCAGCCTAGACAGGAGGCAGCCAGCCAGCAACATTCCAGGGAAGAGGAAGGGCTGTGGTTTCCCCTGTGTCCGATTAGGAGGACAATTACTGCACTTGGCATTTAAACTTGCGAGGTAAGCCCATGCCAGCAAAGGTGTGACTAACGCGAAGCGACAGCAACCCAAGTCTGATGTGCTGAAAGCTCTCAGCTCTCCTTTCAAGGAAGGGTGGTCCTCGCACTGAAAACGATGGGAAGGCTTTCCAGAGGCCTGTCAGCCTCGCTGGGGTAGAACTGACAGAAACTCCTGTAGTTGAGGGACACGAGCCTGTGACTCCGGTATCTGTTTTCATTTTTGAACTAGTCAAATAAATGAATTTCCCCAGTTACCTTTTTCCTTGAAATGATCGAGTTTAAGATCCATTCTCTTGGTAAATTCAAAATACAAAATTATACTCAATATGCTGTATTTGGGGTCTTCTGAACTTATCCACATGGCAGAATTCTATCTTTGTACACATTTAGGAATACCATCCCATTTCTTAGTCCCCAGATCCTGGCAACTAATATCCACTCTGCTCTTCTTCCATTTGTCAGGAGGATGATAAGTTCTCTGTCTTTCTGTGGCTGGCTTGATTCGCTTAACCTAACATGTTCACAGAGGACACAATTTCCTTTTTGCTTACTTTTATTTGGGGTTTTGTTGTTGGAGACAAAAATCTTGCTACATAGCCCAGGACAGTCTTGAGCTCACTCTTTAGCCCAAGCTGGCCTCAAACTCAGAATCCCCCTGCCTCTGCCTCCTGTGTGTTGGGATTTCATGGGTGCACCACCACATCTGGCTGGAATTTCAACATTTAAGACTGACACACATCACTTCCCAGTGGGGGTATGTGGGTTCCCGCACCACACTATGTTGTCTACTCAGCATCTAGCTTGCCTCCTTATCTTGGCCCTTGTGCATAAAGCTGCAATAGAACATGGCTTGATGAATGGTAATGAGACATTTGTGTCATCGTCATGGCTGGAACTGAAGACGTAGCTCTTCCCACACATATCCTCGTCTCTCCTTCCTAGCACTGAATGTCTTTGAGATTCTACACCCGTGTGAGCTATTTGGGAGAGGAATATGGAGGTCCCACAGTACATTTAGAGAGTGCGCTAAGTAAAATTGAAATGGGGACTTCAGAGACTAGAGCTATCCTACTCAAATTCCAGGTCTAACACTTTAATTTTAACCCTGGGAAGCATGTCAGAATTGCATAACACAGATGGGCTTACACACATGCAGCCAATACATTCGTACACATGAAATAAAAATAAGATATTTAAAAATAAATAAAAGTTAAAATGAGGTGGATGAAAGTACCTCTCTCATAGGGTCAGCAGGAAGCGTCCATGAAATGCTATAGCATGTAGATGTGCCTGGCACAGGTAGTCAACATTAGTCAGAACCATGATCATTGAGACAGACAGACCGTCATGGGGATTGACTCTCCTTTCTCTAGAAGGCTCTATCCCAGACTATTCTGGATGGGCAAGTGCCTTTTCCACACTCAAAACCTAATGGTCACTGTTGACTAGAAATAATGACTGACTTCCAAAGGTCGTCCTGGCTGTCAACTAAGAGAGGAGCTAAGGAAGCGAGATGACTTTGCAGAGTGTGAAGTGTTACTATCGGGGACATTATAGAATTAGGATAGGTTCAGAATCATTTTCTGCAACTAATTCCAGTTCTTCTCTGGCCCCTCTCATATCTCACAGTGCCTGGCACATCTCTATCCACTTTCCCTGTTCTCTCCTGGAATTCCTATGACCTTGTTTTTAAATAACAATATGTTAACCCGTGATCATCATCAGCATCCATGTTTATAGGGTTTATGTATGAAAGTCCCCATTGAATAGAACTTGGCATTCATTTGCAAGACATCACCCCAGAAAGCAAAGTCAGGATAGTCACAGGACATATGGTAGTACCACTGTCTAGACTATGACTCTCATATAATCAACAGACCTTTCTGCTCATACACCATCAAAAACTATCTAAGGAAGCTGGGCATGATAGTGCATGCCTTTAATCCCCGCACACAAGAGGAGTGAGATTGATGCCAGTGTGGTCTATATAGCAAGTCCCAGGTCATCTGAGGCTACAGGGAGATCCTGTCTCAAAACTGAATCAATTATTAAAAAAATAAACTTTGAGAAACCAGGTCTTTGTTAATCATTTAATGTTAGAACAAGATGGATGCACTGATGATGAATCTAGGCAACGACATCCAGGGCAGTAAACAATAACTTTAAAGGTTATCTTTTTCAAAAGGAGCAAATCGTTTGTATCTCCCCTGGATCAAGAACTGCAAGCTCATGTGAAATACCACTAACTATTAGAGTTGAATAAAATCAAAATCAATGTCCCTGGGTAATATTTGAGTGGGTGGAGCCAGTAACTAATTACATAATATTGAAAGAATAGCCACCTTTGCCATATCTCAAAAATTTGAATATTTTAAACAATGATAAGTACTTATTTCATTTTACAAGCAATGCTTTTTATTTTACATGAGACTTACAGTAGCTCCATCAAGACATAATTGCAAGGGTACTTTATTTTTCCAAAGAGGAAAGAGCCCCACAAGGAAGAAGCAGCTGAGCAGAGCTGCTTGCTTCCTGCACTTGCCCTGCGCATTCTAAACCCCACACTGCATCCCCTTTTCAAATTCCTCTCCAGCTCAACCCTATATTGTTCTTGGTGACAATTCCTCATTGAAACAGACCCTTGGGAGCTGGAGAGATGGCTCAGTTTTTGCAAACTGCCTGCATATAAAAGCCAGGCAGGGGAAGCATGGTATTGCACGTCTGGGACCCTGCTGCGGTTGTGGGGCAGGAGGATTCCCCAGAGGTCACTGGCCAGACAATCTAGCTGAAGTGCGGAGCAACAGTGCAGGCCGCTGCTCTCCTGAGAACAAGGAGGACTGCAAAGGAAGAAAGTGCCCAAAGTCAACCTCTGACCTCCATATGCGCACACACAGGTACATGCATGCACACATAACATACAGGGACAGACAGACAGACAGATACAGACAACCCCTAGGGGTTCACTTGAAAGCAATACTTAAAGTATTTAAAGGAGAGCAGACTCAGTCCCCAGACTGTCCTCTGCTCCCCTCCCCAGGGGCTTCCAGTCTGACTTAAGTTCTTTAAAGTTCCTGAATTGAGTCAGTCCTGTGACATTAGATGCACTGCATCCTACCAACCCAGAGCCAAAAGAAATCGTTCAAATGTGTTTTCCTCCCCCTGTTCAAGAGAAAGGATGGGTTAAACACTGCATTCCAAAAAAAGAAAGTTTTCAAAGTAAATGGTTCCTACAGTTTCTATTCTCAGCTACTGGGGAGTTTGGGAGACACGGTGCCATCTGTCAACAGAGTCCACATCAGAGAAATGCGCTGTTTATAAACCAGAGGATCTTCTTTGAAATTCTGTTTCTGGCTCATTCCCCTCCCCCCTCCTGGATAAACAAGGTCATCATTTTCTCTGTGTTGAGCATAACTTGAGTCTGCCTGGCTCCAATTAATGGCACACGGTGAACAAGTGACTGTTTATTGTGTGAACAGTCAGCAGGAGACTGCTGCTCCTTTGGCCTGATGGGGCTCTTCCCTGCAAGACCATTGAACGTTCGCTCCTAGAATTTCTGTTGTCATGGAAACTAAGCCGGATGGAGACTCAGTCTGATTCCTGCATCTGCGTTACTATGATGTCCTGGCCCAACGATGGACCTCCTGCATTATCACTTGCCTAAAAACAGTGGGTTTTCTGTTAGGGAGAGCACTGCCTGAAGCGTGTCAGAGCAGGACACAGCCACTGTGGTCATGAACTCAGTGGCTGCTGTTACCAGCACATGATTGGCCCTGCCAACAGTCAGTCATGAATAGAGGAGGAGCTTATGGGCCCCTGCCCATCTCTACTGAACTAATGCTATGGACAGAGTCTGGGAGATGGGACATCAATGGTCAGTGTCTTCTGTTGTTTACCCACTGGTGAGCCCACCAAGCTCCAATGGACAGTTCCAAATCTGTGGTTACACAGATGGCCCTGGTTAAACTCAGTAAAGTCACAAAGTAAAGGACAAAGACATGGAGACACGGATGTGGGGAAAACATTTGTAGGTAGGAGAGGCACGAGGGGCAACTGACCAGGTCAGAGAGAGATGAGAGAAGAAGTGAGAGTAATCAGAATGCATGTGTAGCTTCATGACATTGTCAACAAACAAATTTAATTAATGGTAAACAAAACAATAAGAAGAGTCTATCAAAGACAAAGCATAAAATTAGCCTTGCTAGATGAGTTCACCACAAACATGGGACATGTGCTGGTCTTACATTTTGTTTTATCTATTTATTTATTTATTTAAATCTAGTCAGAGAGGCAATGAATAGATAAGAAACAAAAGAGAGAACAAAAAATGGGGTGTGCTTAGAAAAAAATAATAGTTCCTTAGAAGTCCCCTAGGATGCTAAAGCTAGAAAAAGTTGTTTTGAGAACAACTAATTCAAGATCTGTCAAACTCATTCATGAGCTGCCATGACAACAGCAAACATTCGGTGCATAATTGGTGTGGGCTAAGTCCTCTCCATGCCATTTCCTAACCTTCATGGCAACTCATTGAGGCAAGTTAGGTTCCTATTATCCCTGTGAGACAGAAGAAAGATTCACTAATCCTGTTTTACTAGCCACATGTAGTGCAAGACTAAAGCTCAGCCCAGTCTGCCCCTAACCCAGGGCCCCTCTCCCTGAAAGAGCTGCCTGTTCCCCACAATCTTGCTGCATTTAGCACTGACTCGCACTTTAAGGATCCAGAAGGCTTTGCACCTTGCTGCTGGACATTTTTTAATTTTTTGTTTTATTTTATGTGTCTGAGTGTATTGCCTGCATGAACGTAAGTGTACCTGTGTTGTCCAATGCCCATGGAGGCCAGAAGAGAGCATTGATTTGATCCCCTGAAACTAGAGTTGTGGACAGTTGTTGATTGCCATGTGGATACTGGAATTTGCGCCCAGGTTTTCTGCAAGAACAGTCAGTCTTCTCAATCCCTGAGCCCCATGTTGCCGGAAATTTTTATTTGATCATGCAATCCTTGCATCTGCCCCACTGGTATGAACCGTTCTGTCTCACAAATGAGTATTCTACAAAACACAATCTGGGCGACCTCAATCCAGGGTGGTTTTCTCATTTTTTCAAAGAAGAAGCTCAATCTGGGTGGAACGATGACTCATCTTCAGATGCACAGCTGATAAATGCCAGGGTTGGCAAGGTAAGGCTGGTCCCCACATTGCAGGCTGATGCCCTGTGGGACGGGGCCTCTTACATCATCGTTTCTCTACCAGACTGGAGCCAGCGGGCACTTTGAAGGCTCAGCTCTCAGAGTTAATCCCCTTTCATGATGGTTGTTAAATCAGTCCTTCATTACTGAAGAATTCTGCTTGGGCCTGCTGGGTCCTGGGCCACTTATGAAATGCTTCCACAAATTTATTCTGTTTCCAGGCCTCTGGGCAGAAGCACAGATACATGCCCGTGGCTTTAAGGAACAAAATTCTACTCCAAAACATGGCCCCTGACTTAGGAAGATGAGTCAGTAGACTGAGCCTTCTCTCATGCTTCGCATGGATCTCTGAATCCTAATACCCAAGAGGCTAAGACAGGAAGATCCCATGTTTAAGGCCAGGCTGGGGTACACAGTAACACCCTGCTTCAAGAAAACAAACAAAAAAGTAACACAGTTCTAGCACAGATCAGACACAAGGATAAATATGCTTTCCTCCAAATGCCTACAAGACCCCTGGTCCCTTCCTGCATGTATTAAACAAAAGTGCAGGTGCATAAGCAGAGCTTTGATGGCAGTCCTCCGGTGCAACAGATGGCGCTATAGATCACCGCACAAGGGTTTAGGGTGCAGAAGAGAGGTACCCCGAAGGATCTCTGTTCCTTTCCACATCTTGAACCCTAACACTGGCACTGAAGGTCAGTTCATGAGTTCCAGTGATCCTCCACTCCCTCCCCAAACACACACGCACACACACACAATTAGACAGGGACAAAGAAAACTAGCAATGTCCCCCAAAGCTCAGATCTCTACACCACAGAGCATGATCTACCATTTTCCCTTGCACAGTCACTTCCTGTTGGTGGTCGTCCCCTCTCTCCCTTTCCTGTCTGTTCAACCTGCGTAAGTCTAAATCCCAATGTTACACAGAAGAAGCCTCCCGGCCCTCCCATACCGGTTTATTTGTTAATAAACACTCTCTTCTGTACTTCTGAAGTCTATATGCAAAAATCATAGCCGTTACGATTCTGGTGAGCCTGATTCTGTCTGCCGCTTTGCATTACTCTAGACTTATTTGACAGGTAAGAAAACCGAGGCTCAATGTGTACAAAGCTAGATTTGCATCCTAGGTATGTCCGACTCCACAGTCCAGCCCTTGCTGTCAATGGGTAGCAGCAGCTCCCTTCCCTTCTGCTTGCAGAATTGGGTAAAGAGCATGAGCCTCCCTCTTGATGGTCCCTGGACTGCAACATCCTGTTAGGGCATAGAAGTCTAATGTTATAGCCCCCATGTGTGGCACACAGTAAACATTAAATAAATGGTTAAAAGTGCATGTGTTTGTTAAATGGAGAGCTTCTTCCTTTACATTACTAGCTGGCTGAGCCCTGCTTCTGATAAGAATAATATCAGACACTTACCTCCACCCTCAGGGGAGGGCTAGGTAAAGTTTCTCAGCCTCTCTGATTTTAATATAATACGCCTCTGGGAATTCTGTTGAAGGGCAACCTGAGGAAAAGGAGCCAGGGTCAGCCATGTCCTGGGGTTCTTTATTTTGGGGGAACTAAGGGTAATGCTGCTGGTTTGAGGACCCCACTTAAGAGCATTAGGTCTAATCAGAGAAGCAATAATGGCAGCCAAATGTACTGTCGTTACCTTTGGCTTGAAACAAATAACAAAACCTGCCATGTGCGTTGTTCTCCTTCCAGAGGTCTGAGACTTCGAATGCTCGTGAGATTTTCAGTGCATTAGCAAAATATTTAAGTTATGCTCTGAGCCATAAACAGCTGGCCGCACACTCCTTTGTGCCTGTAGCTTTGGTTCAATCACATCCTATCGATAAATCAGAAGGAAATGAGGGGGAGGAGGAGACACCCTGGAAGATTCCATTCCAGGGACAAGACGATCAAGGAGTGGGCGAAGGTGGGAAGGAGCAGATGGCCTCTCATTGCAGTCTTTCCAGCCAGCCCTGGTGACAACCCTGGAGCCTGGCAGTGAACCCCAGCACAGCTATTGTTGAAAGGTCCCCACCCTTCAATACTCGCTGCCTGTGGCCCAATTCCCAGCAGTTCTCTGTTCCCAGTAAACATTGAGTGGCAGCACGTTGATCAGGAAGTCCTTTGAGCCCCATGCAGTCCCTTTGCTGGTATGCCAAATCGTCCAGGGGTCAACCATCCCGGGTCCAAGGCGTGCTGAAGGAAAACACCCTCTCTGTGTGTCCTTTTCCAGATGTCCCTGGGCCAGCAGCAGTCAGCAAGAGGAGTGGCCTGTCTGCGGTGCCAGGGAATGTGCTCTGGCTTCGAGCCCCATTCGTGGAGGTAAGGGATTTGGTCCGGGGGATTCTGCCTCCTTTTGTCTCTTTCTGTTCTGAGAACCCGGGCTGTTCTCTCTGTTGGCTCTGCTTGGGACACATGCTGGGGAGGGGCAGCTGGGGAGTGAGGGCCATCCTGTTCATCCCAACTGAGGAACACATGAAAGTTGTGAAGGTCTTGTGGAGCAAGATATGAAGAAGTTGCTTAGCACTTAGTAAACCATTTCAAGCTGGAGGCCACCAAGCCCAGCACAGCGAAGGTTATGTGTTTTCCTATTGCTGTGACCAAATAGCTGACAAAGAGCAGTGTAGAGGAAGAAAGGGATCTCTTAGAGGATATACAGTCCATGATGGAAGGGGAGGCAGGGTGGCAGAGAAGTCCATGGTGGCAGGATGTGCAGGCAGCACTCATCTCTTCCCCACGTCTCAGTGGGAACAGGAAGCAGAAGCCAGAGAAGAAGTGCAGCTGGACTATCAAAGGTCAAGGTTGAGGCTACAGAGATGGCTCAACAGTTAAGAGTACTGACTGCTCTTGCAGAGGACTCAGGTTCAAATCCCAGCACCCACATGGCAGACAACAAGCATCTGTAATTCTAGTTCCAGGGGGCCAGATGCCCTCTTCTGACCTCCATGGGCACTGTGTGACACAGGTGCACTACAGACCTGCAGGCAGTGCACTCATACACACAATAAAAATAAAATAATAAATAAAATATTTTGAAAAACCTCAAGGTCCCACCCACAGGGAGACCTCCTTCCTCCAGCAAGGTTCCACCTCATTAATTCATAGATAGATAGATAGATAGATATTAGATAGATAGAGATAAAGATAGATAGATAGAGATTAGATAGATAGATAGAGATAAAGATAGAGATAGATAGATAGATAGATAGAGATAAAGATAGAGATAGATAGATAGATAGATAATAGATAGATATAGATAGAGATAAAGATAGATAGAGGTAGATAGAGATTAGATAGATAGATGGAGATAGATAGATAGATAGATAGATAGATAATAGATAGATATAGATAGGTAGAGATAGATAGATATAGATAGATAGATGATAGATATAGAGATTAGATAGATAGAGATAAAGATAGATAGATGATAGATAGATATAGATAAGTAGATATAGATAGATGATAGATAGATAGATAGATAGATAGATAGATAGATAGATAGATATAGATAGATAGATAGATAGATAGATAGATAGATATGTAATAAGGCTCTATAACCTTATGAAATAGCACTATCAATCAGTGACCATTCAAACACATGAGCCTATGGAGATATTTTACATTCTAGCCACAAGAGAAGGGAAGATGGATGCAGGGATTCCTTTTGGGGAGGACTGTCTTTTAGGTTTGAAGGGTAGAATTCTGCTTTCCTCACTGTGGTGTCATCCCAGGGGGTAAGTTTTGATCTAAGTGTGGCCCCTGAGACAGAAGTCAAAGGCAGGTCTTGGGACAATGGGTCGTCAGTAGGCGAGGTTCACACCTTGCAAACAGGAAGATCTGAGCTCCAGTCCCCAAACCCTCATTCAAAAAGATAGGTGACATGATGGATGCTTGTGGGCCGGCCCAGTGCTGAGGACGCAGAGCCTTGGCTTGCTTGCCAGCTGGCCTAGCTCTCTTGGTGAGTGCCAGGCCAGTAAGAGATCCCATCTCAAAAAAGATGGCATCTGAGGAGTCACACCGAGGCTGTATTCAACTTCCACATGCATGCACAGACAGGTACGTGTATCCTTACATACATGTACACACACAAGACGTCAAAGGCATTCTGTCCACAGTACTAGAAAAGCAGAACCTGGGATTCTGATCTGTGCAGGAGGCCTGTCTTGTCCAGCTGGGCTTCTGGAATTTGTCTTTCTTTTATTTATCACCAAGGACTTTAAAGCAAGGTTGGGACTGGCAAATTGCATAATTCCCATCAGTCCTCATGTCAGCATCTGTGTAGATGGCAATTCTAGAGCCGTGCAGGGCAGAGCCTGGGTGACTGACCGTCTTTGCAGCCACTGAGGGGGAGGCCAGCCCTGTGGCATGTAGTAGCAAAGAGAGCTCTTGTCAGTGTAGCTTGGGCACTAAGTGGGGATGAAAATTCTTCAGGTTTTATCTAAGATGCTGACTTCCAGAATGAGACTGCGGTTGAAAAGTACTGTTCATTAGTCTCAAAAAAAAAAAAAAAAAAAACCCCTACCGATTAATAAGCAAATTGTTTTATATTGAAATGCTGAAATAATCCTATGTATTGGTTAGTGCTCTTGGTTTTGCAGATGAGGGGAATTTTACTAAATGGTAGGACTTGGGGATATAGGAGACCATTCAGTGGCTAAGAGATTTTGCTGCTTTAGCAGAACATCCAGATTTGGTTCCTAGCACCCAAATGCCAGCTCACAATCTCCTGTAACTCCAGTTCCAGAGGATCCAGTGCCTTCTTCTGGCCTCTGAGGGCACCGGGTGTATACATGGCATGCAAATACATATAGGCAAACACTCATACATATTAAATAAAGATAATTAAATCCTTTTAAAAATAGCTAGACATGGGGGCACATGCCTTTAATTCCAGCACTCAGGAGGCAAAGGCAGGTGTGAGTCTGAGATCAGTTTGGTCTACATGAAGAGGTCCAGTCTAGTCAGGACTACACAGTGAGACCTATCTCAAACAAATAAACAATAAGTAAAATGGCAGGACTTGAACTCATGTATGAATGAAACCCAGATTCACATACTTCACCGTTCTGCACTGTCAGGTGGTAAGAGTTCAAGGCATCACCCCATTCCTTGACCTCCTTCCCCTATAACCCTTGGCCTCAGAGGAGCCCAGATGGTCTTCCGCATGGAAGGGACCTTAGTGGTCACAGTCTCCTGGCCTCTGTCCCCTGCAAAAAAATTCTTTCTATAGCTGAAAACTTCCCAGGTATGAGGATTTCCTCCACTCTGTTTTGGCACCGAGGGAAGTCAGTTTATCTACCCTGCCAACCCTGCTCATCCCAAGTCTTCCTTCTGTCAGGGAGCTGAGAAATGTCTGAAACTCTTGGATGGCGTCTAGGAGGTCTCTGTAAACTTCTTGGGATGGAGAACAATTGTTCTCGCAATGCACAATGCTCAGTCTTGAGTTGATGGTACCTAATGTCTGCATAGGCTCCTTTAGTGTGTTTGATCTGGTTTTCTAGTTGTTTCTGGAGACAGAACAAGTGTGGTTCTGTTCCCCATGCTTCCTCGGAACAGAAGTCTCCTTGCATTGTTTCCATCCTTACACATTCCTGTCATCCTACCCATGATTCGAACAGCAAATAGATTTCTCTTTAAAAAGTGCAGATTGAACTTGCAGGCCCTGCATAGGTGGTATCATCTTCCATTGGAATGACTCACACTGTGAATACTTAAATTCAACCCATATGGAAGCACTGGCAGGGCATCACAAGACCTCCAGGAGGAAACGCTTGCCAAACATCTCCATGTTCTAGTTTTCACACTCAGTGGCTTGAAAGACATTACATTAGCTTCATTTCTGTTGCTGCGATAAAATTACCCTGAGAAAGGCAGCTTTAAGGAAGAAAGGATTTATTTTGGGTCACAGTTCTAGAGGAGATACATGGCAGGCAAAGCCTGTCAGCGGCAGCATGAGGCTAGCCCATCCCAAAGTATGAACAGTCCAGAAGAGAAGTGAGGTCAGTAAGAAGTGGGGCCAGGCTATAAAGCTCAAGGCCCACCACACTGACCATGCTTCCTCCAGCAAGCCTGCACGTGCTGAAGGTTCCACAGCACCAGCAGCCAGGGACACACGAATGCCTATAGGGGGCATCCACAGCCAAACCATGACAAGCATTTAAATGACCGCAGTTCTAGTCAACCTGATCTGAAGGGAAAACGCGCAGCTTACCATCACGGGCAGGATACAGTACAATTCCTGGTTAGCCACAAAGGTAGCAGAAACAGCCAACTGACTGAAGCTCTTTGAGGATGTCTATTGGTCACCTACAACGTGGGTGACTGAAAAGAGTTAGCGCAGGGAGAGAAGGTGACTTTGTCATCTCTCGGGTGCATCAGTGTGGCTGGTAATAGGACAAAGTGTGGCTAACAGGGGAAATGAGGGGGTGCAGTCTCAAAGAATAGTCGCAGTGGCTTGGACAACATCTTGGATTCACATTAACCAAATCAGTGAAGGGCAGGCTCCACAGCCAACTCCATATATCTGAGGTATGAGCAGGTCAGAGGGTTGTGGGGGACACAGAAGACTTACAGTCTGAGCTCTCCTGTGTCCCTACACACTGGGTTTTCTTTCCACTTCTGCTGTTGTCTCTGTCAAAGGCAAATTACCAGCATGGTCTCTCACCAGCCCTCCGTGCCTGCCCCCTGAAAGGAGGAACCAGAGAATATGGTGGACTATGAATACAATGCCTCGATTCCACACAACGGGCAACCCCTTCCTACCAGGCTGAAAAGAAAAGCCTTCTCCTGTGTGTCTGTCCTGGGGCATCCTTTCTCTTCTGTAGTGGGATGAGTGCTTGTGACTGTCCAGTTTAACCCTTCTCATGTCACAGCCTATTAAATGTGAACTTGGGACAGGACACAAATTCCTCAGATAACATCCTATATACTGTGCAGCCTGACACTAAACGAAAATGGTTAGCCTTCCATAGCCCACCGTTTTCCAGGCTCCAGACCACAGAGTACTGGGCTCTCATCTGTGTCTCTCCTACTCACATCTGGAGAGCTGCTAGAGACCAGCAGAAGCACCCCCTAGATCCCATGCAGCGTCTCCTGCTTCATGCCCCACTTTCCATCTGCCATGCTGGTCCTAAGCTCGTTGGAGGTTGCAAGTAGGCCTCTTTCTCTTCAAATGAGATGCGGCTGCCCAACTCCCTACACTATTGAAATTCGGGGCTGATAATACTTCATTGTGGGAGGCTAATCTGTGCACTTTGAGATCACTAGCATCCCAGGCTTCTGTCCATTAGATATGGAGCAGTCTCCCTCCCAAATGTTGCCAGCTGCCCCCTGAGGGACATGATCTGAGTTGAGGGACCACAGCTGTAAGACCATCCAATCATACCTCTGTGAATCTTGCCATCAATGTTTGTGATGGAAGATACTGTGCATTAGTGTCCCAGGTGTGAAAGCACAGGCAGGGCTCCTTTAGGCCGGCCTGCCATGACAGCGCCCAGCACTGCGGCCCGGGCCTCCCTTGCCTTCCCCTTCCTCACCCCAGTCCCTGTGGTTGGTCTTAACATCCCTCACTTTACTTAACAAGCTCTTAAAATGCATGCTGGGGGGGATCTAAGACACAGCGCAGCACACTGATGGTGACAGGCCCCTGAACACTTTTCCTCTAACACCCTGGAACTCTCCAGAATTGTAAACCTTAACAGCATGACACAAAACAGCCAAACCCCCCTTTCTTTTTTTTAATTGTCAGAGATTGAAGTCCCAGGGCTTTCAAGTAAACTTGAAACTTCCCCAGGTTGTATTTCCTCTTTCCAGGTCCCTGACAAGTCACTGGGGGACACCCATCTCCCCAGCAGAAGGGCTTTGCTTAATTCCCTCCCCTTACCCTCTGGCTCCTGTACAGAAATCTGAAGAAAGTTCACACAGACTTTCACTTCAGTGGGCATGCTGAAGAGTTTTAGGGGAAGTTCTGAGGTTCATGAATCATGAAAGGTGATTTTAATAATTGTTTAGAGCAGAAGAGTGAGCATATTTTTTCTGTAAAGAGGCAAAGAGCAAATATTTTGGGCTTTACAAGTCAGATGACCTCTTTTGCTGTTGTAGCCTCAAAGTGACTGGGGAAGGGTATGAATGAATAAGCATGTCTATGTTTCAATAAAAGTTTATGTATAAAAAGTAAGTTGGGGGCCAGGTTCGGGCCACATTGCACACACATGTTAGCTTTAGAGCATATGTAACAAGCGAATGAGCTTTGGCCACAACAACTACCAGGAGGAAACTATGCTTTCTCCTTGGAACAGAAGCTTCTCAGAATGATATTCACATTCCACATCCCCCAAAGTTAGACAGAAAGAAGGACAGGCGTCTGGCCCACGGGCCATTCCCAGTCCTGAAGCTTTATGCTGGCCTTTCCAGGTGAATGAAAGGAAACTTCACTTGGGTTCAGAGGGTGGGAGTGATCTCATTTGTCTTCATCCTATCCCCCAGGAAAATATGCAAATCCTGCAAGTGCAGTCAGGAAGAGCACTGCCTGAGCTCTGACCTGGAGGATGATCGGAAAATTGGGCGCCTGCTGATGGACTCCAAGTACTCCACGCTGACCGCTCGGGTGAAGGGCGGGGACGGCATCCGGATCTACAAGAGGAACCGCATGATCATGACCAACCCTATCGCCACGGGCAAAGACCCTACCTTTGACACCATCACCTATGAGTGGGCCCCCCCAGGGGTCACCCAGAAACTGGTAAGGTGGCTGCTGCCATTTGAGCAATTGTTTGCTAACCTCATAAATATTAGCTGTGTTAGTGATTCTTGAAATTCAAGGATAAAGTAACAAGAAAGCTAGGAAGATGGAAGGAATGGCTCTGTTCCAACTCTGTGGGGAAGCAGCCATGTCCTTCTCCTCAACATGTGAAGCCTCTTGATCTTCAAAGGCAAAACCAAAGTGGACTTTCATAGGTGTCACCCAGAGAAGTGTTGGGCAAATGTTGAGAGGCCCAGAGGGTGGTGGACAGGACATAGGCCCAGAAAGGGTGAGGAGGGAATGGAGTCACACGAGGTCACACACTAGAGTTCAGCAGAACCCCAGCAGGAAGTCCCCAGGCCCAGGTATCTCCCTAGACCACCAAATTGCAAGTTCCGCACCGCAGAATCCAGATTTCCCCACGGAGGCTCCTAAACGCTTCCCCCAGGTGACCGCATCTACACTAAGGCCCCAGATCAGGGCTTTCCACAGTTCAGCCTGTGTGCTCTGGAACTCACTAAGGTGCACTCAGCGAGGTGAAGGCTCTCTCAGGAGCTGCAGCCAAAGCTGATGCCTCTGGGTTTGACACTGCTTGGAACAGTAAAGGGCAAAATGATTTCTACGATATCATGAGAGGTGAAAATAACAAGGGCTGGAGAGAAGCTCAGTGGTGGAGCACATGACCTGCGCATCCCTAAGGCCTTCAGTTCAGTTCCAAATATTGCGAATAAAATGGACAGGGTCTGGTGACTTTAGAGATGAGAATTTTGGATTTCATGAACTTGTTTTGGAAGCAAAGGGGAGCCTTGGATTCCATCCAGCAGAGTCCTCCCTGAAGGCCTCTCCCAAGGCTCCCAGTACTCCTCCTCAGCCCACACCTCACCACACCCTGACTCCCTCTGTGCAGAGCAGGAGCTTGTGTGAAGCTCAGCACTGCTGATCCCTCTACTCAAACTGTTCTTGACCTGCTCTGTGCAAGGCTGGGTCCTTCTAACAGCAGATGAGAGGCAGGCCTGCCCCCCAGTAGCCGTTTATAATACCTCTCACCCTCTGACCACATTTGTGTCTCAGCACTCATGAAACAGAGGCAGGAGGATCTCTCCGAGTCCAAGGCCAGCTTGTACACAGCAAGGTCCAACCCAGCCAAGCCCAGTTAGTAAGATCTTGTCTCAAAAACCCAAAAAATTAGAGGTCAGAGTCTTAGCTGTTAAAAGCACCGACTGCTCTTGCAGAGGACCTGGGTTTGATTCCCAGATCCCACATGGCCATGAACAGCCATCTGTAACTCCAGTTCCAGGAGAATCCGATGCCCTCTTCTGGCCTCCTTGGGCATTGCATGACATGCGTGCACTTACATGCACTTATACAAATAAAATACAAATAATGAATAAAATATTTTTTTTAAAAAAAAGGAAAATAAATTAAAATTAGAAAGAGACTGGCATGGTGGCACACATTTGTAATTCCAGAAGGCAGGAGGTAGAGGAAGGAAAATTCTAATTTCAAGGCTAGTCTGGTCTACATAGGACCTATCTCAACAAACCAACCACTATAGTTGTAGCTTAGTACCTAAGCACTGTTCTAACATTCACAATGTCCTGTATTCAATCCCCAGCACCCTAGTAGATGAATGAATGAGTGAATACATGACTAGCACTAGAGCACTTAACCACCCTGCAACACTCTGCAAGGTAGGAATTCCCTTAAAAACAGGAAGCAAAGCATGGGTCTGCCTTAGTAAGATTTCCAGACTCAGCAGACACTGATGGCTGGTTGCGGAGGATGGTATCAGGGCACTGGCAAAGCCAGGACATGCCGGGGGGTGCAGAGTGGGCACGGGAGGGCCTGTCCTCACCTCCTGGTGTGCCTGCCATCAGGCTGGGTCCACGAAGTCAGCGGGAACAAAAGCCAGCCGCTCATAAAGAGCTGGCGGTGGGTGTCCGGAAGCAGCTGGTGAAAGTCCCGGGTGTGCAGCAGGGTCTAATCAGGGGCAGTCAGGACTGCGGCCTCATAAAACCGCCTGGCTACAAAGTCCCCGTTTGCCCCGCAGCTGGCTGGTCAGGTGGTCTCACTTCTGACACTGGCCAATGCTGACTTTTTGCTCTTTCTCCCCACTCTGTTTTTATTACGAAGTGGTTGAGCCTGGTCATATTTTGGAAACGGGACAAACTCTGGCTGGCTGTCATCTTTCCCAATCAGAATGAAGGCCAGAGAAATCCACCAGCCTTCCGAGCTGGTGCCGGTCAGCCTGCCTCTGTACCAGCCACCGAGCTAAGTGCTTTCCAACACAGCCTCATGTGATTTCACAACATGATAGGCATGCCACTAAACTGCACTGAGGCTGAGAGAAGGGCTGCAACTAGCCAAGTGACCCCTTGATGATTTAGCTGGAGCCAGGCCTTGACCTCAGGCCTGCCTTCCCCACAAAGCCTAGGCTCCTTCCATCTCCCAGGCCACCAGGATCACAGCTGGGAAGAGAGGCAGCCAGGAGGGATAGCTTATTTTAACACAGGCTTCTGGGGGATGAAAAGACATTTGAGAGGGTCCTTGACTGCTACCCAGGAAAGACAGAAGATGGACGGAGGCGGCATCTATTTAGCACTTGGCTTGTGTTTCTCCTGAGCAGCCGACCTCTGAGTTGTAGCCACTCTAGCTGAGTGTGTCACCCTTGTGAGTCTCACGCCTCACTCTGTGCTCCCACACTCGAGGTGACCACTGAGAGCCAGCAGTGATCTGCCTCCCACTGAGCCTATCAGGCCTCAGCATTCTGCTTAACACAGCACACCAGGTGCTGTTGCCTGGGCTTGACAACAAAAGGAGAATCTAGAAGAGAAGCCTTGGGCCTGGCTGTCCTGACTCCAGAGCCCACGTATGTTCTGCTGTCCAGCCCAGTACACAGAGCCTTTGTCTTCCCCTTTGCTCAGCATAGATATTTCTTTTCATTTAAAAAATATTTTTTTATTTCTTTTATGTGTATGTGTGTATTGCCTACATGTATGTAAGTGCACCCATGTCATGCAATGCCTGCAAAAGTCAGAAGAGGGCATCAGATCCCCTTGGAACTGGAGTTATAGACTGCGGTTAGCTGCCATGTGTGCCCTGGGAATCAAGTCCAGGTCCTCAGCAAGAGCAGCCAGTGCCCTTAACAATTGAGCCATCTATCTAGCCCATGTATTTCTTTGATGCTGATGGACTCTAAAAAATCTCTCCCTCTGAGGTGTCTCATCCAGGTGCACCTCAGTACACAACCCAGAAAGTTCCTCAGGACAAACAAACCCTAGACAAGTCGTTCCAGATAAGCTAAGAAAATGCCTCTTGCTAAAGGTTTGAGTAATGCGATCTTAGCCACATTCTTAGAGAGACACCCAAAGACTTGCAGAGTAAGAACAGCCCCAGACATCAAACCTCTGCCTTTGCCATCTCCTTCCCAAGTCCTTGCTAATCCATAGTGGGTGACTAGATGACTGGGCTCAGCAGGATCCTGAGACTATCATCAGGGATTGATTGGTAATGTCTGTCTAAACATAGGTTTAGAAGAACTGGCCAGAATCTCAGGCAAGCCAGGTAAGGCCAGATCTCAGAGTACACACTAGTGGCAGGGGGATATGCAGTGTGCTTGACAATGCAAAGACAAAAGCCATCACACATTTAGGGCTCTGAGCTGCAATGGAAACACTGGGTCCTGGGGAAGGAAATCTTATTCTCAGGATCCTGACAAGACTTGCCACAGCTACGCAAGGGCACCACAGATCTGTGGGAGGACACTCTGTATGCAAGGGCCACTACTTTGTGATTCCTGACACAGTATTTATTTATAAAGCTGGGATGGTTGGCACAGGCACTGAAGGCCAGAGAAACACACATGCCCAGATGCTGGTATCAGGTGATAGAGTGAAACAGAGCTTGAGCCCCAAGATCCTGGATTCAAAGCTCTCTGCCGCATACTAGCTGTGTGACTTTGGGGTTTATTAACCTCTCTGCACTTCCATTTCCAATGAAACACATCAGTGCTCTCCTCCCAGGCTGCCATGATAAGCACATGAGACCATGCATGTAAAGCGTCTCTAAGAACCCTTAGAACATAAATAGTCCACCTCAGCATTGCCTGTTCTTACCAGGCCTTAAACCACTGACCTGGGGGGAATCACACATCCTTGGAGGAAAAGTAGTTACTTGTCCACAAGGTGAATTCTGTAACTGAGGCTACTTCAGCAACAACTGGGACCAGTAAGATACTGTGGGGCCCACATCTGCCAGGGAGCAGACCTTTGCTCTTCATTTCCAAATTCCTTCCTTGGATAATGGGAGCACCCCCAGCGACACTTAAAAGGGGTCACATGTGTAGGGGACTCGGCACAATGCCTCAGACACTGGCTGTTCAGCTGTCACTTCCCATTGTCCTCTGCTGGGCACAGCCTCTTCCGCACCACCATCCGTGGCCCCCAGAAGGGCTGATCCTGGGATGTATGCCCCAGCCAGCTGTGCCCACAGAAGCATCTGTCTCAGGGCTTAGTTCTAGGCCGCCCCATGCTCTTTTAATCTGGGAGTGTGAAGAAGCTTCTTCAGAGCCTCAGGTCAATTCCTACGCACCCTAAGGATCGAGTCTGGGTTCTTTTTTTTTTAAGGTATGCGTCACCACACCTGGCTTAAAGGTGGTTCTTAGCCGCCATGTGGGTGGCTGGGAATCGAACCCGGGTCCTCTGGAAGAGCAGTCGGATTTCTTAACCACTGAGCCATTTCTCCAGCCCAAGACTGGGTTCTTGAGAGCCACCTGGATGACACAGTCATGCTGCAGTCCTCCGTGTATTTGTTTTCTCACAGACCTAGAAATGCTACTCTACCCATCATTTCCCGTATTAGTGACTTTCTGTGGCTGCGATAGAATACTATGGCCAAGGCAACTTATAGAAGGAGGAGTTTATTCGGCTTATGGTCTGAGGGGATAACAGTTCATCGTGGTAGGAGGCTGCTAGAGCAGAAAACTGGGGGATCCTCTCACCAAGCAGGAAGCAGAGAGAGAGAAACTGGAAATGGGACATGGCTACGAATTTTCAGTGCCTGCCCCCAGTGACATGCTTCCTCCAGCAAGGCTGCCCTCCCAAATCTCTGTGAACAGTGCAGCAAATGGAGGCCAAGTATTCAAATTCTGTCCAGGACATTCTTCTTTGATACCACCTTACCTCCTATGGGGGTGGGGGGGGGGGCAGAAAGAATCTCTTCCCAGATGGTTTGTCAGCTGTGTGGTGACCTGGAGGATCTGTTCATCCCTATGTTAAGTGCAGGATCTTACCTTCTGTGGTCAGATGGAGTCCCTTATCTCCCTTTCTCTCTCTCCGAGCCATTGACTGGAGAGAACCATCAACTCTCATTCTCTGTGTTGCAAGGAGCATCAGGCAAGGTCTCCTTGGACTTCTCCCAATAGTTCAGTATGATTTTATACGCTAATTCCACAATTCCAAATGAGCTCAGCTCTGAGTGGTGTTACACAGGCCAAGCAGTTCACAGAGGAAGGGTGCTGGGAAGCATGCTAGCTGGTGATGAGGGACAAGAACGGAATTGGAAATTGTTACCCAGAACAAGCAAGACGCCTCTCAGTCTCTCATACTGTGGCCCTGACCTCTTGTTACTGCCTGACTTCCCCATCTTGGGACCCACTAAGAAATATGTTTCTATTTGTGGGAAAAAAAAATCAATAATTATCTGTGAGCATATTAATATTCAGACAATGACCAGTCATATTGATGTGGAAGTGTTATTGACCTGAGACCTTTTGATTATACTCTTAGAAGGTACCTATGCATATTCTAAAATTAATAAACCATGAAATACCATATCCCGCTAATGATATAATTATGCTTTTCTAAGAAAAGCAATTTTAACTTAGATTGACTTTTTCTTTTAATTAGGAGTATTGCTCATAAGATAAATGAAGTAAAAATGTTCCATTTAGAAGGGAATGAAATCCATGTTGCCAAGCCAGCAAATCTAAAATGAACTTCTACTTAACTGTCCCACTCTTACCAAGAACAAGAATCTGTGGCTCTCCCTTAGGGCAAGTAAAAGCTCACACAGGCCCCTCACGTGTTTCCAACATTAAGGACACTTCTTGGAGAATGCTTCAGTTTTGAAACGCTGGAAGCACAGGGAGTCCTTCACTTACCTTGCCTCAGTTCCCCACTAGGTGCCCGAAGGGTCGAGAAGATTTGTCTCGTGAATTTGTTTCTTGCTAGTGTTTCATTGAAAAGTAGTTATACAATTACTCTTCCTGGGGGGGGGGGAACACCAGACAGAAACAAGCTAAAGGAAGAAGGATTTTTTTGTTGGCTCACAGTTGGAGAGGGTGCAGACCTTCATGGTACAAAGACACAGTACAAATTCCTTTATGGTACAAAGACATGGTACAAAGACTTTCGTGATACAAAGACATGGTACAAAGGCGGGAATGGCTCATGGCTGGGGCAGTGGGAGAGGAGGAGTACTGTGGCTACTCGTTTACATTTCAATGGACCAGAAAGCAGAGAATGAGAGAATGCTAGAAGCAGGGATGCACTATAAACCCAAAGACCCTTCAGTGACCCACTTCCTTCCAGTAGGCCCCGCATTCCGAAGGCTCAGACAACTTCTCACAACAGCACTAAACACTTCCACTGTAAGACCAGAGAGAAGACAGTTCCAGGTGGGCCCACATCATGTGAAATCAGCCACTCTGCATTTATTGTCTTCATACTAAAAAAGTTTTATCACCTGGCAGTTACTGTCCAACAGGTGAAGAGTGTTTGGGGTGTTTTAATAGAAATTTTGTGATTTTTCATAAAAATAAAATTTGATGGTATTTCATTCCCTTCACCCATCCTCGCCTCTCCTCACTGCTTCCTGCCCAATTCAATATACTTCACTACACACACAGATAGATAGATGATGATGATAGATAGATAGATAGATAGATAGATAGATAGATAGATAGATGGATAGGACCTATAGAGTCTGATTCGTGCCCCCACATGTCCCTCAACATAGGTCCATCCACTGGAACCTGGCCAGCCTACCAAGTGTCCCATCTCTGTAAGATGCTGTCTCTCTGCCTCCCTGTAACCAACAGTTCCTTAGATTGGGTTGAGATTTCTTATTTTCCCATGTCTATGCTGGGATCTTGTCTGGTTTGAGCTTGCATGGGACTTGTGCATGCAGTCACCATGGCTGTGAGTTCATATGAGTCACTGAGCAGCTGCCTGGAAGACTCTGCTTCCTTGTGGTCATCCACCACCTCTGGCCCATACAATCTTCCCACCTCCTCTTCCTCAGCGATCCCTGAGCCTTGGGAAGCAGAAGCTTGAGGTAGCTGTGGCCTCTTGGTCTCTGCACATTGGTCAGTTGTGAGTTTCTGTGTTAATCATCGTCTTCTGCATAAGGAAACCTCTCTAGTGAGAGCTGAAAGATGCATTCATCTTACATGTAGAGAGCACATGGTGGATGTGTTGCCTAGGGCACAGGATCTCATAGACTCCTAATCTCTGTGCTTGACCAGTTGCTGAACTCTGTATCCATCTATTTGAAAAAGAAGATTCTTTGATTCATGGTGAGAGGTATGCTTGTCTGTAGATATGAGGATGCATATTTAGAATAAAGTAAGAAATTAGGTTGGTCTTGGGACGTTGCAAAAGTAGGTTCTTCTGTAGGATCTAGGACCTCCTCAGCCATGTCTACTTGACTGTGTTTATAGTACCACACATAAATTCTCTCCCACTGAGCAGGACTTAATTCCAATTAGCTAGGTGTTTGATTATCCCTGAGACAAAAGTATCACTAGTTCACCAATAGTGAGAGTTTGCTGGACCAGTCATTGTTGTTTTTTAGACTTCACAGCTGGTAGGACCATTGACTGGTTTTATCCCTTTGACTGGTTTTATCCCTTTGACTGGTTTTATCCCTTGGCAGCATGCATAGTATCCTCTGATACCATGAGAGCTAGTCTTTAGGGAGGAATCTTCTAAGTCAGTTCCAGATCAATTGCTCCATGTCCTGTGTCTGAAGCGTAGCCTGTCTTCCACAATAGGATCTTACCTTCAAGTTTCGGGGGAGTCAGTCAAGGGCTGTGGCAAAAATAGCCTGTATTATTTTGTGAGTCACTTGGACTCTCCTGATCGACAACTGGAAGGGAGGTTTCTCCTACTTGATGCTGTTTTTCTGATACATCACCTTTAGCTACACATACTGATGTACTTATATTGTATATGTATTTTTCAGCAGGGCTTTGAACTTACATATTTCTCTCTGTTTAGTACTGACTTGCTTTGGTGATACAAGCAAACTTTTATCAGTTAATTTTCATATGGTTGAGACAAACTACCTACCAAAAGAAAATGAAAGGGAAGAAGGGTGATTCTGGCTCCCATCTAAGGCTACAGTCCATCACCATGGGGAAGCCATAGTGGAGGAAGCTTAAGGTGGCTGGCCACAGTGCATTCATGGTCAAGAGGCAGGGAGAGGTAAATGCTGGTGGTCAGCTAACTCTCTTCTTTTTATTCAGTCTGGGACCATAAGCCCCCAGTTGCGCCACCTACAGTGAGGGTGGGTCTTCCTTCCTCTGTTAAAACATTCCTAGAAACCTCCTTATGGAAACACTAAGAGGTGTATTTCTCTGGTAGTTCTAAACTCAGTCAGGTTAACAATGAACATTAATAACCATGTCACAATCACTTGAAGTCAGACAGCAACGCAAGATGACTTGCATTCCTCTTCTGATGAAATTGAAATGAGTAGATGAGACTCCTTTCTCTTTCCAATGTTGTACAAAAGTGAAAACTATAGTGCTCTTGGAGAATGAGCAATAAAATAATGCAGTGATTACCACATACTCCCGCAGCTAGTTATGAGAAGATAGGTGGTCAACTGACAGATGCAAGCCAGTGTTTCTTTCTCACATGTCAAAATTAGGCAGCTCAGTGGTAGAACATTTGCCTAGCATGTGTGACCCTGGCTTCACTCTCCAGGGAGAATATTTAAATGCTTTTCAACCAAAGTACAGCACACAGAGCAGGTATCCCCTGTACACAGAGCTTGATGAAGTCACACACGGATACACATCTGTGGTTCCAACACCAAGGATAAGAAACAGCCCATTTCCACTCATGCAAGCTAAGGATAAATTTTTTTTCCTTCACATTATTTTTGTCACCTTATTTGAGACAAGGGATATATACTGCTTTCATGGTTTGCAAAAGAAAAACTAAAACAAACAAACAAAAATAGAGGTGTTGGGGCTAAGGTGATAGTTCCATCAGTTAAGTGCCTGCCTTGCAAATGTACAAGAGTATAAGCCCCTAGAACCCCAGGGGAAAAGGCCAAGTGTGGTGGCACATGTTTATAATCCCAGCCCTGGAAGGGGGAGACAGGGGAATCCCTGGGGCTTACTGGCCAGCGGCCCTTACCTATTTGGTTAATCTTAGGTCAGTGAGAGACCCTGTCTCAACAAAGAAAAGGATAGATGGGTGACTTAATTGTCCTTATGTTGCTGTGATAAAACACTCTCCCCAAGAGCACCTTAGAGAAGGAAGGGTTTATTTGTCTTACATTTCCAAGTCACAGCCTATCACTGAGGGACAGCCGTGGAGGACATTGCTCACTCTGGCTCCCACTCAGACAGCTTCTACCTGTTCAGGCAATGTTAGCTCCCACCAAGGACTGGGTCCTCTGACATCAATTAACAGTCAAGACAATCTCTCACAGACATGCCGTTACCCCAGGGACACTCCCTTTTCAGGTGACTCTAGGGTGTGTCAAAGCTGACAGTTCATGCAAACCAGAACAATGATGAGCTGAGGTTATTCTCTGTCCTCTACCTACATGTACACACATCTGAATACTCATAAATACATACAACACACACAGGAAGGAGGGAAGGAAGGAAGGAAGGAAGGAAGGAAAGAAGGAAGGAAGGAAGGAAGGAAGGAAGGAAGGAAGGAAGGAAGGAAGGAAGGAAGGAAGGAAGGAAAAAGGAAGGAAGGAAGGAAGGAAGGAAGGAAGGAAGGAAGGAAGGAAGGAAGGAAAGAGGAAGGAAGGAAGGAAGGAGGAGAAGGGGGACTGGGAGTGTATGTGTGTTTTGGTCATTGGTAACAATGAAAAATCAGCATTTCTGTGTCCTAGGTGGATTTGTGTCCTAGCTTCTTTGACCATTTGACATCATCTCTTCCTTTTTCCCTCCTCACTAGGGCCTGCAGTACATGGAACTTATCCCCAAGGAGAAGCAGCCGGTGACAGGCACCGAGGGCGCCCTCTACCGCCGACGCCAGCTCATGCACCAGCTCCCCATCTATGACCAGGACCCTGCTCGCTGCCGCGGACTGGTGGAGACCGAGCTGAAAGCAATGGAAGAATTTGTCAAGCAGTATAAGAGCGAGGCCCTTGGGGTGGGCGAGGTGGCCCTCCCAGGGCAAGGAGGCTTGCCCAAGGAGGAGGGCAAAACAGAGGAAAAGCCAGAGGGCACAGAAACAGCTGCCCCAACCACCAACGGCAGCCTGGGAGACCCATCCAAGGACGTAGAATACGTGAGTGTCCCTTGTTTCTGATCTGACTGAAGATCCCAAAGCCAAGGCTGCAGGGTCAGGGCTCCGTCCTGCTGCACGTTCCTCTCATGCATGTGCTTACCCATGTTTTGTGTACAAGACAGGTGCAGTGCTTGGTGCTCATTTACTCTGTGGCAGATGCCGCTCATGGAAAATAAAGTCATTGCCCTCAGGAGGCTTGTAGTCTGAGGGAATACCACCAATGAGCAAATGGTCACAGCTTAGAAAAGGGGCATCTAACCTCCCTCAGGGCAAGTGCGGGTGAAGGTGGTAAGGTACAACCTCGTCTGTGAAGGATATCTCAGGACCATCTAAGCCATAGACATTGAGAGGGAGCTGTGTACCCTCTTAAAGAGTGAGCATGTACAAAAAAATGCCCTGAGTTCAACAGAACATGGCATCATCAGAGAATAAATAGAGAAACCTCGTATGAGTGATGGCACAGCAAACGGGAGCTGTGAGTCCCACGCCGGCCATGCAGTCATCCAATACCGAGGGCTACCATTGCCTTCAGGGCCCCGGAAGTCAAGCAATCAGAGGTCACTGCCCCTACATTGGTGGGAGCCGTGGGCTGAGGACCTGATCTAAAGGGGATGAGCAGGGTGTGGGTCAGAGGTGCTGCATAGATCGAGCTGTACCACTGCCAGTTTTCTCTAGAATTACTGTAGATGTGTTCATGGTGCCATGTTAGGAAAATATGAAGGAGGAGCCAGTGTTGAGAGGTGGGAACCCTGCAGATGGGGTTTCCTTAAGCTGCTCCACCAAGCCAAAAATAGTAGGAAAGTCTGGACTGAGGGGGGACGATGGCCACTGTTTCCAGCTACCAGGGCCATGTCACTACCCATCAATCACGGGGCCTCCTTTGCCCTACTTAACATGTGGAGATAAAAATCCCAACATAGGGAATCCCTGTGTTTGTTAGCTTTTCATTGCTGTGACCAGATTATCTGACACAAATAACTTAAGGGGGGGAGGGGCGGTTGCATTTTGGTGCATGATTTCAGAGGGCTCAATGGCCCTGCATCCCTATGCTCTTGGGCAGAACATCAAGGTGGAGGGAGCAGGTGCCCCACAGGGACAGGCCCCAGGGGACTGATTCCTCCAGCTGGCCTCGCCTCCTGCCTTTCACCACCCCTGACATTCAGTAGGTCATGATGTACAGATCTCCAGAAATTTCCTCACAGACACCCCCAGAAGGGTGCTTTATTAATTCACTTGGCATTTCTCTATCCAGTCAAGTTGATGACCAAGATTGGCCATCAGAGGCCCGAAGAACACACATGCCTTGCAGAGTACAGGCTGTTAGTCACTAATGACCCAGATGGCCCAAGAGCCTTGCTACCCTGTGTCCCTGGCTCTGCCATCCTTGCATGCTTCCTGAGAACTCTAAGATAAAGGAATCGAATTTGTATTCTCACTGATCTGTTTGGTGGATATATTCCTGGGAAGGATATTTGAATGAAAGCCTTGGAAAAGAGACTAAATCTGGTTACCATAGGTAGTAAGTCGGTTCATAAACTGCTCTCCTCACATCGCCCCCAATCCTGCCCTCTAACAGTCCTCAAATAGTTGTCCGTGCTTTAAGAGTAAATTCTACAGAATTCCAACTTGGAAAAGAACCCCTGGATGCCACTGTGACTTCTCCAAATAGATTCCCAAGGGAGTGATGCTGCTCTGAGAATGTGTCTTGTTCTTGACTGAGCCCCACATATTTATTCAGCATGGAACTGGGGGAGAGGTAGCCTGAAAGTCTGGGTCCTGGCCTATACTTAACTCTGAGGAATATTCGTGACATTTTGGAAGCATTCAAGTAACAACACTGACTAGCTAGATCCTACTGACAGAAATGAGCAGGGCATGGGGAGGAAGCTGTTGACCTAAACTCATCTGCTGCCCATGGAGACACAATTCTTCCTGCCTCAACCACAGTTTTAATTCGAGTAACTCATTGTGTCATTGGTGGGTTTCTTATCTGTCACTTCTTGTTAATTCTGAGATCTTGTTCATCTATGGCTCTACAGTAATGTTACTGAGGTAGACAATCCATGCCCAATAAATGCATGCCCCACGAGTAAACCAATCTTTGGATTACACTGGGCTTTGGAAGGTGGAGACAGTTTAGATGGTGACGGTCCTGCTCCACATTGCCTAAGCACCCACTCTGCACCAAACTGCACTTAGGGTTACTTGGAAGGGTGATTTCATGGCAGGTATGTGAGGTGAAGACTTTCACATGGATAAATAGTAGGTAATGTATCCAGGATCCCTTTGTTTCAGAAACAGCACCCATATGGTGCTGAGTGAAAGCATCTTTGCTACTTGCTCCAGAAGAAAGCAGACCAGTTTCCCTTACATATCTCCCCGTCTGTCTCCTCAAAGGGGATAGAGTCCCAAAGAAAGTAGCTTGATGGCCTAGCATGCCATAATGCTGTGTCCCCAGCCTTCCTCAGGCAAGAAGACTGCTCTCTGTTCCTCCAGTAAATAATAATGACTTTAAGAAAAATGTTCAGGGCATTTGACCCAAGGTTCCACAAGTATAGAAGATATACCTGATGTTCTCAAACCAAGTGAAGATTTTTTTGGGGGGGGAGAGAGGAGGGCAGATGGAAGGCAGGTGGAAGACATTGAAACACTCAGGAACCACACTGCTGGTGCCTGGCTGGGTGGTTATGGTGCTGGCTGTCGGCAGCCTCAGCTTAGTGGGTGTGCCTCTAAACCAGCACTGTATCTGGCATGGAAGTGCCTGATACAAAGCTCACAACCACCAGCCATATGACAAGGTTTTCCCAGCCCAGGCTGTTGGTTCTAAACCAATGTCTGTTATTATGCCAAGTGAACAAGAGCTAACCAGCACAGCCATACTCCAAGTCCATATTCTTTCCCATCTCTCAAAGGTTATTCCTAGAAGTAGCTAATATCAACAGGTACTCTAAGAGGTTATCTGGCTGTGTAGGTTTTAGATACGTTAGAGTGAATACGGGATATGATTTCTCCATAGCAGGACTTTTCAGGGCCTAAATACACTAAAGTAGTGCTGTTTAAACTAAGATTATTTGGAAGACCTGTTACCATCCAGGATCCCCAGCAATCCCATCTTATTGGGTGTGTGGTAGGGCCTATGTAGGCATAAGAATCTGCATCTCTAACAAGTCCGATATGCTGAGGACTCCTGCTGAAGAGTTTACAATTACCTTGTTAGCAAGTGCTGCAAAACTGTTACCAACATGGCACAAAGGTAGGATCTAGAAGACGATGACATGATGTTTTCCCAATTTATTAGAGTTCCTGGATGGATGGATGGATGGATGGATGGATGGATGGATGGATGGATGATCTCAAGGGAGCCCTGCTTTAAGAACGTTACACAGACCTTTCAGGATTCTTAGCATTGTGTGTTGGGGGGGGGTGTTCTAGAAAATTAGGCATAGAGTCTAACACTGCCTTTGATCTTACTAACTGCCCCCCACTGCGAATTCCTTCCCTTGAAGACATGGAATCTTGGCTGTCTACCACCTGCTATACCATGCCACAGTGTGCTGCCATACACCCTAGTGGCTCCACCCACTGCCCAAAGGCCTCTCACAGCCATGCTAAACCCTTCTATGACCTCAGCATGGCAGCAGTTACAATAAGGGCACAGAGCCCTCCCCATCACCAAACTGTCCATGTGTTGCATGACACAGGGGAACATCGCTGCCACGGTCTTTTCTAAAGTGCCTGTAGGGAGTGTGCACCAAGGGACTGTGACTCCTAGGAACCCTGGTACTGAGGGCCAGCCAGGCTGCAGGACACAGCTCTGCCTAGACCCACTCATGAGGGTCTGAATTCAGTTCAAAGACCCAGAATCTAGGCCCAGCTTTCAAAGTCCAGACAGACCAGCGGACAGGGCAAGTTGACCTAAATTAGCCAAAGCACATCTGTGTAGTTGGGCAATGAACCCAAGGGGTGTGGCTGCCCATGTCTACTTCAGAACAGATAACAGAGCACCACTACCACACCGAGACTGGGAGAGAGGGTAGAAACGCCTTCAGATACCAAGCCTGCAGTAAGACCTTTCCATGACGAAATCCCAGGGCGGAAACACCCCAGCCACAGACACTGATTCACCTGCTGTCGCCCCTAAAGAAGAGCCATGCTTTTATAAATCTATAAGGCCAAGTATATCTCTTTAAATCTATGTAATTATCATGAGACAGCTTGGGGTTTTCAGACCCATTTCCTGGATGAGGAGCCTGGAACATGGCCAATATAACTTGCTGAAGAGTAGGGGGCTGATTCAAACCCAGGTCTTTGTCGTTCCTAGGGGTGTGGTCTGAGGGGTCCTGAGAGGAGCCTTTAGACTGCATCTGACCTTCCAGGGTGTGTAAGCTGTAGCACCCGGCATCCCTCACGGCCCTGGCTGTTAGAGAATGAGGTCCTTATCTCTGTGTGCTAGGAAGCGAGGGAAGATTCCCTACCTTAACCCATCTCTCCACCACAGGCCTTGTGGGTTTGGGGAGAATCTCAGGGCTCTGAATGGGGGTTGTGGACTCAAGAAATCTGTACTATATCCCCCCAGTCTTCTCCAAGCCCTTTACCCACTCTCAAAGCCTCTCAGCTCCCACACACACACATTTCTCCCTCCTGGGGTGCCTATACTATGCAGGCCACAGCCTGAATGTTCTGACTGTTCACAATTCTGCCAAGGCATTTCCCTGCATTCAAAGAGTTTGCTGGATGTGCACTTGGAAATTAAATATATGGAGTTCCCAGGCACGGTCACCGTGCCCAGGCATTTCCGCTCTTCTACCACCCTACACTTGAAGCCCAAGAAAGAAGACAGAAAGCTACAACATAGTATTGAATGTACTCTCAACTCTTTAACGTTTATCCTTCTTGCCCAGAGCTGCCACCATCACCAACACCACCTTGCCTCTTCGGACCAGATAACTGTCCCCAAACAGAAAGCAATGGGAGAAAGGAAATTGAGGAGGTTCCCCAGAGTCCTGAGCATGCGTTGCCCAGCAGGATACCAGAAGTCTGGCTCTTCTTTTCCCACCTTCCCACAAAAATGCAAGGGGGCACAAGCAGCCTTGGACTCCACCCTCCACCACAGACTGCCTCTCAGATGGAAACTTACAGCAACTGGCAGCTGGGGCTGAGGCTGGCCCCAGGAGGGACATGTTTGTGGGCAAGGGACTTCCAAGTTCTTGTGGGAGCAGATGTTTGGCTTGTGGGCTGTGCAGGCTGGCCGGCCGGCCGGCTTTCCTGCCAGCACCACTTGGGGACTTGAAGTACCCCCACCCCCTTTGTGAGCCACTTTTTTTTCTGAGCTGGAGGACACAAAGGTCAGAAGGCACAGAGACCAACAAAGGACCACTCAGCCGCAGACACCCCTGGCTCAGGTACCTGGGTGGGAACTTGGGAGCAGGCAGAAAAATCACCACGGTCACCAGGCACCTCAGCATCTGCCTCCTCCTCTCTTAGTGGAGGTATTTTAGTGACATTCAGGAGATCTTTTTTCCAAGGAAAATTCACTTTATCCCCATTTTTATACTAAAAATACTTTCCCCTGTTTCCATGTGACCTTCACTTCTTTTGAGAGCTCTGCATAACATTCCCTTGACTAAAAGACAGTGAGCAGATGAGCTTCAAAAAGGGGCAGAGAGTGAACAGTTCAAGGTTTGCAGGCCCTAGAGTCTCTGTCGCCTCTACTCGACTCAGCCCTGTAGCACTTAGCTACACGTGCGATACCCAGACACATGACTGTGGCTGTGTTCCAATAAAACTTTATTGATAAAAACAGGTAGTGGGCTTGAGTTGGTCAATAGACAGATGTAGTTTGCTTACTCTTGAGCTAGAAGAATCTTAAATAGCTTCAGGTTTTTTCTGCTTGTTTATTTGTTTGTTTGTTTGTTTGTTTGTTTGAGACAGGGTCTCCCTATAGTCCCAGCTGTCCTGGAACTCACTCTGTAGACCAGGCTGGCCTGGAACTCACAGAGATCTGCCTGCCTCTGCCTCCTGAGTGCTAGGCCTGGATTAAAGATGGTTCTTAACCACCATGTGGGTGCTGGGCATCAAACCCTGTCCTCCGCAAGAGCAGTTGGTGCTCTTAACCACTGAGCCATCTCTCCAGCCCCCTTACTTGGTTTTTATATGATTTGCTTCCATAGGTTCACAAGCTATAGTCCATTGAGAGAAGCTAAGGCAAGGACTCAGGCAGGAACTTGAGGCAGAAACTTGAAGCAGAAACCATGGAAGAATGCTATTTACTGGCTTCTTTCCCCTGGCTTGTCCAGCTACATTTCTTCTTCCAGGATCATCTGCCTAGACATGGCATCACCCACAGTGGTCACAGCCCTTATGACATCAATTAGAAATTAAGAAAATGCCTCACAAACAGGGTCACAGTCCAATCTGCTGGAAGCAATTCCTCAATTGACTTTCCCTCCTCCCAGGTGTGTCAAGGTGATAGCCAAGATGAACCAAATTCATCACAGTGATGGTCATAGTGATGCTCAGCATGTTGCTGATGATGGTGTCAGTGATGGTCATGATGACAGTGATGGTCATGATGACAGTGATGGTCATGATGACAGTGTTGGTCATGATGATAGTGATGGTCATGATGACAGTGATGATGGTCATGATGACAGTGATGGTCATGACGACAGTGATGGTCATGATGATAGTGATGATGGTCATGATGACAGTGATGGTCAGGATGACAGTGATGGTCATGATGACAGTGATGGTCATGATGACAGTGATGGTCATGACGATAGTGATTGTCATGATGACAGTGATGGTCATGATGACAGTGATGGTCATGATGATAGTGATGGTCATGATGACAGTGATGGTCATGATAGTGATGGTCATGATGTCAGTGATGGTCATGATGTCAGTGATGGTCATGATGACAGTGGCGGTCATGATGACAGTGGTGGTCATGATGACAGTGACGGTCATGATGACAGTGATGGTCATGATGTCACTGATGGTCATGATGACAGTGATGGTCATGATGTCACTGATGGACATGACAGTGATGGTCATGGTGACAGTGATGGTCATGGTGATAGTGATGGTAATGATGACAGTGATGGTCATGATGACAGTGATGGTAATGATGATAGTGGTGGTCATGATGACAGTGGTGGTCATGATGATAGTGGTGGTCATGATGACAGTGATGGTCATGATGATAGTGGTGGTCATGATGACAGTGATGGTCATGATGATAGTGGTGGTCATGATGATAGTGATGGTCATGATGTCAGTGATGGTCATGATGATAGTGATAGTGGTGATGGTGGTGGCAGTCGTGATTATGACAATGTTGTGAGTGGCCATTTGTTACCTAAGTTATAGCAGGCACCATACCAGAAATTTTCCATATCATTTTACCTAATCCTAAAAATTATCCTACAAATATTATCTTCTTTCCATTTTCATAGAGAAAGATACTGGAAGGTTCTTAGCAAAGTTCAACAGTTTCTGAACTTTGGGTTATTATCCATCAGTAGCTAGAACATCACTTAAGTACACTATAACCATAATAGGGTTTTTTTGTCTTTTTGAGACAGGGTCTCCCTGCAAACCCAGCTGACATGAACTCACTTTGTAGACCAGGCCAGCCTCGAACTCACAGAGATCTGCTTGCCTCTGCCTCCCAGGTGCTGGGATTAAAGGCGTCACCATGACCAGCTCCATAATAGTTCTTAATGGAAGGAAAAAATGTTTCTGGGCTAGAAAATATATTTTATAAATGCTTTTATTGATGTTTTGTGTATTTCAGACATCATTTCTCAGTTCAGTTTAGACATATTCCCCTTTCCCTTCCCCCCACCCCACCCCAGATCATGCATTCTCCCATAACTGTCCTACATCTTTCTCTCAGTCTTTTTTTATGTTTAGGAATTCACATTTTCTTCCTTTAATTTTATATTACTCTAAAATATGCATACATACTTTCCACTCACATACAGTAATTACAGAGTCTGAAAGTAAGTGGTGGATCCATTCTAGAGCCCATTAAAAGATTTACATTATAAAAAAAGAGATTTACATTATAACAACGTAGTTGCTTTCAGATAAACAGAAATATAACAATGATGCCTTGCCTGTCATCTGGAGATTTGGTGTTAGCATCCACAAATGAGGGAGACCATTTACCACCTGTTTTTCTGGGACTGTCTTACTCCTCTTAGCATAATGGCTCCGGAGTTCCATCCATTTACCTGCAAAGTTCATGATGTCGTCTTTCTTTACCACTGAGGAGTACTCCATTGTGTGGATGTACCACACTTTCGTCATCGCTCATCAGTTGAGGGGTGTTTGGGTTGGTTGAGGGGCATTTGAAAAAATAGTTTTATCAGCAATATTTTTCCAGGGGTAGGTATATTAGATTAGTATAAAGATTATTTTCTACTGTAGATAACAGACAAAAGCAAGATTTTTCAAAAACCATAAATTCAGCTAGTCACCCAGCTGTCGACTGATTAAGGGTAAACTAGAACCCAGAGATGCCTCACTAAGGCCTGTACCACTTCCAAATGTAGGACCCCCCCATCCCTGGAGCATCCACAAAGCCCTAGACTTTGTGCTTAGCTTCTTTAACAGAGAAGAACACACTGGAAATGGTTCCCTACTTGACTATGGATCATACAGTTTGCATTCTATAAGAAGCCGGTCCTTAAGCTTACGATGATCAAGGTGGATCTGAGACAATGCAAACCACTGCACTTGGTCGTGAGAGCAGCTGCTGTGCTACATGCTCATCTCAGCACTCAACAAGCAAAGGCAATCAGTTAAAAACACCTCCCTGAGCAAAGCAACGTTGACAACGTGCTCCAAGAAGACCCAAGGGAAAGACAGTGACTATGGGTAAAGAGTCTCCTCTAAGCTAAGGCCTTCCACTGTTAAAGAGGCTCTGAGAGGTGGCCAAGTCTCCCAGTGCTTCCCTTGGGATGAAGATGTGATACCACATTCCAGGCCTGGAACCCTAACCACTGCACACCCAGCCTGCTCCTTCCACACCTTCCAGGGCCTTCTGAAGACTGGGGTATGGGGAGAGAGATTTCAAGATCGCTAACGTTGCAGAAATCATGCCAGGCTAGAAAACGGGGAGGGGGAAAAAGAAGAAGAAATCCCTGTGGGACACACAGGGCTGCGAAGCAAAGATGAGAACTAAGCACCATAAGAGGAGATGGGAGATGCTGTTTATAAATAAATTGTTGAGTGTTTACGTTGGAGCAAGCCCAGCACCTGAATTCAAGGCCTTGTGTTAATATTTACTGGAGTGGGATGGTGAGATTTTCATGAGGCACTCTGGGTTTAGACTGGACAGGCCTTCGGATAAGAGCCTTCCATGAGAAAAACAGTGTGACTGGGATGCACCTCTGCCAAGCCTGAGGCAGAGATTATTGTAGCTACCGAGGCTTCTCCATGCCCATGGGACTCTCTCTGGAGACCAATATGGCTTAGTCCTTGAGAGATGGTTCTGAAGCCATTTGACCTTTGGCCAACATCCTGAACCTGCTGTGGCCTGAGACACCTTATGTCTTGCTATTTCTATTTCAGAAGGCCACATGAGTTCACACGTCCCCATCCAATGTAGCTCTTGCGTGATGCTGTGGAGCAAGCCATCTGACACAGAGTAGCCCAGGTCAACAAGGTCTGTTTTCATCACAGATCAGCTGTTTGGGAGAATCTCCTTGGAGACAGCTTGTCTCCATCCACTCAGCTTCACTTGAACAGGGGTCTGCGCTTATGCTTAGCCTCGACCCAGAAGACACAGCAGGGCTGGTTGGGCGAGACTTCCTTTGGACTCTGCTTCCACCTCTTCTCCATGCTCACCCAGGGAGAGTCGAGCTCCAATCCCAAGCTGAACATGACTTGATCAACTTATGGTTGTGACTGAACCTTTCTGAGCCTCTGCTTTCTAGCCTAGGGGGGCAGAATCTGACATAAGAGGTGATGTTTACCAACCCTTGTTGAGCTCTCCAAAAGCCCAGTAAGTCCATTCACTCATTGAGATCATGCAACAACCCCATGCTGTTGCCTTTACCAGTGTCCCTGTTTGACAAGTGACAGAACTGAAGCACAAAGGGGTTAACTTGCCTGAGGTTACACAGCAGTCACCCAGGCGGCCTGAATCAAGAGCTTCCTTCCAACCATCCAGTGCAGTTGAGAAGCTGTGAGGCTCTGTCTCAAGGACGGTAATAGGAGAGTCCAGGATCATAGGCCCCAAGTCGGCTGGTGTCGGACCTACATTGCTAACTGAGGAGCCCCAGGCTGACAGGCCCAAGACAAGTTCAGATCCATCACCCTTTGAGATGACCAGAAAGACAGCAAAAACTATCACTCGGAGGCAGGAAGAGGAAACTGGTTGCTGAGGCATACTGACAGGGCTCATTATCTGACACATTCTCACAAACTGACAGTGGTAGCTATTTGCTAAAAAGATCTGGTGACAGCAGTGACAGGAACAAGACTGAAGGAGCCAGGAGGGAAGGCAGTCCTCAGGCAGGGGCCTGACAAAGCACTGGGCAGATGGGCAGAGTGATGTCACACTCTGTGCCACAAATCTCCTTTCCCCCTCCACACTCCCTCAGTTATCGCCCCACAGCCGCTGTCACAACACCGTGTCCCTTGCCTCGAGAACCCACAATGGTTCCCTGTTGCCTCCAGAGTAAAGTGTCTATCCCCAGCAGGAGCTCCGATCCACGTGTGCGCAGCTAGACTGCCGTTCTGAACTCCCACCCCCTCTCCCATCTGTGTGTCACTGAGACGCTTGTCGATGTTCACAGAACATTCTCCACCCTTGCTCTCCACCCCTTCCATGTCAAAAAAAAAATCTGAGAATTTGGAGTTTGGTGCTCTGACAGTAAGTTTCTTTTGTGTGGGAGGAAAGGCCTGGAAATGTCATCAATGAAACTCTGAAGCCAGGCAGAAAACTCACTATGTGCCCAAACAGCTCCGGCCACGTGGTCTATAATGCCCACCTAAGCAAAGGGTGGGGCACAGAAATGGAACCGATTGTCCCTGATTTTTGCTTTTGGTCCTCTGATGAGTCCCAGGCCAGTAGGGATTCAGTCATGGGAAGAGGAACAGTTTTCAGTTAGGTGAAGCACTCCCGAATCTATTGTCAGGAACAGATGAAAAACTGAAAACCTAGAATTTTCTAAAGTCCACTAACAGGAAGGATCCATTTGGATCAGTCCAAATAACCACATGTATTCTATGTCTAGCCGTTCATCCAGCAACTACTCTGCTTAAGGGGTGCTAAGCTACATGGATACTCATTTGGTTTCTGTAGTCTAATTTCACCATTTTAGGCTTTATTTCCCCTGAAATATATAAGCATATGAAGTAAACTGTTAAATATATAAGATAGAAATAGTGTTTGTACTATTCGTCTGTCACTGTAATGAACACCTGGGAGAGTCAACTTATAAAGACAGAAGTGTCACTGAGCTCACAGTTTATGAGTGTTTAGCCTTAGATGACTTGCTATGGTCACCTTGAGCCTGTGGTGAAGTAATGCATCACGGAAGGACCATGTGGAACCACACTGCTTACACACGGTGCCTGGAAAGCCAAGGGGTAGGAGAAAAGATCCCTGAAGGGGATGCATAATATTCTCACCAGGCCCAGCCCCTTAAAGGCTCCAGGTCCCCCTAATAGTGCCACAGGCTAGGAACCAAGCTTTTGACAGGGGTGATAGGAGATATTCTGATGCCACATTATAGCAGACTCTTAACAAATACCTCTCCATTTTAACATGGAAAAATGTAAATCTTTCCATTTTGGCTAGCATATGGTTGGTACTTAGTAAGTTAAAAATCCTCTAAAGTCCAAGGCCGGAAAGCATTTCTCAGGAAGGATCAGATGGTAAACATTTCAGACATTAGGAGCTAACAGCCAAAACTGACTACATCCTGCTAGCCTCTTATGGAGCAAGAGAGAAAAATGTCTGTTATACTTCTTCATGAAATTCAAAGTATAATAATTAAGCACAGTTCTATTTTTAAAAATTCTAGGTCTGCTAATGAGAAAAACTGAATAGTTGAGGATAAAACATTTGCTAAACTGTACTGGCCCCAGGCGGTCATTTCTTGGCACCAGCTGTAAAGCCAAGCCATGTAGCCCAGAAAACTGTGGCTTTGGAGGAAGCTTGGCCTGGGTTAGAACCTGAGCCTCAACTTCTGGCAATTGTGTGTTACTCATCATGCCACCAAATCTCTCTGACGATTGGTTGTGTGGGGGAGGGAAAGCAATAACTTTCATAATAAGGAAGTAACTGTCACATATATGTAGGGTATTTGTAATAAGTACAATGCCCCAAGTACCAGGTAGGGCAGACACCCTAAGGACATATCCATCTTTGGCCTGGGGTTTTGAGGAGCTAAGGGGGATTCAGAATGGCTCAAAAGAGTTTATGGAATAAGAAAGTCGAATTCCTGTTCTTGAGAGGATGAAAACAGGCAAGTTCTAAATGTGGAGGGAGAGAGGGAAGAAGGGAGAAAGGGAGGGAGGGAGAAGGAGATGCAAGAAGAATCCTGGGCATTCACAGATCTAGGAGATATTTTCAATCAGTGGTTCTCAAAGTCCCTTTAAGGGACATGTGAGCTCAAGGTTTAACATAGGTTCCAAATGACGTATGCAGATACATGAACCTTGAGGAGCTGGAGCACTGTCTACATGAGGAGCACATGTGACTTTCTTCCAAAGAGGACAGTATGGAAAGTGTCACTGCACCATGGAGAAGACTGGCAGTCATAGCTTCAGCCAGAGGGCCAAGATCAGTGTCCTCGGGGAGGTGGTGTAGTAGCAGTGTGCCTCGGTAGTATGTCAGGAGAGCAGGTGATGGCCTACAGGGTCCTTGCTCAAAATCACTTTGGGCTTTGCTTCCTAGCAGCATGTTACTGCTGGTTCCCTGTGTTAAAGATACCTTTAATCCCACCACTCAGCACACAGAGGCAGGCAGACCTCTAAGAGTTCAAGGCCAGCCCGGTCCACATAATGAGTTCCAGGTCAGCTAGGGCTACAGGGAGACCCTGTCTCAAAAAGAAAAACAAAATTAAAAACAAACTAAAAAAAAAAAAAGATGCGGGGCAAAAGATCTATTTAAATTACAGAGTGGCACAGAGGTTTTCATGTGCCCAGTATGAAAGGTTCCTGTGATCTTACATTACTTGTGGTAACTTTTTTACATTCGTTTATTATTTATTTGTTAGTTGGTTGGTTGGTTTATTATTGTGTGCATGTGCACATGTGTGCCACAGCAGGAGTACAGAGACCAGCGGACAGCTTTCTAGACAGTCCATTCCCTTCTTCCACCACCATGTGGGTCTCTGTCAAACAGCTCATCCGGCTTGGCGGCAAGTGTGCTACCTGCTGAGCCATCTTGCGAGCCTGTGACTAACTTTTGAGAAACTATCATTTGTTGACTTTTCATGTCCAAGAAGCATACACTGCTTTCTGGGAAAGCTATTAAAATACTTCTCCCAGAACTGGAGAGATGGCCTAGCAGTTAAGAGCGCCGACTGCTCTCGCAGAGGACCCGGGTTTGATCCCTAGCACCCACATGGCGGCTGAGAACCATCTTTGGCTCCAGTTCCAGGGGAGTCTGACGCCCTCTTCTGACTTCCGCGGCATTGCATGACATGGGTACACAAACCTACATGCAGATAGTACATCCATACACATACAAAAATAAATAAAATTAATTAAAAATTTTAAAATACTTCTCCCTTCCTTGTCTCACTTACCATTGTGAGGCCAATCCTCCCCAGATTTCAAACCAGACTGACAAGAGATGGAGAAGCAGCTGTGAGGATCCAGGAATTTTAAGTGATCTGTTTAAATAGATTCACAAACTGGAATAGAATGTATTAAACCTTTTTCCCACTTAACTCTTTGTTTTGGAAGGTATAGTTATTTTCAATATTAAAATGCATATGTTAACATATTAATAAACTTATTCCTGTCATTATAAGTGAGTAAATAGTTTAAATGTTTGCAGTTTTCACTTCTTTTGTGATAAACATCAATCACGGTTACCCACAGGAACAAAAACTCTGCAGAGGTCTGTTTTATAATTTATGAGGCTAGAAAGGGTCCTGAGACCAACCAATCTGGGACTCAGTGGGCCAATTCATAATTTTATTTAGTCTTCATAAACAATCTACTAGGTAGACAATAGAATTATCCCATCCTGTAGATTGCAAAACAAATGAGACCTTTTAATTGTCTGAGGTCTCCCAGGGTGTAGGGAGGATGGAGCTGGAATCTGAACCCACATCACATGCCCCTCTGACCACCTGGCATCCTGCCTTCTCTCTACACCCCTCACAGGTCTGTGAGCTCTGCAAGGGAGCAGCCCCTGCTGACAGCCCTGTGGTCTATGCAGAGAGGGCTGGCTACAGCAAGCAATGGCATCCCACCTGCTTTGTATGCATCAAGTGCTCAGAACCACTGGTAGACCTCATCTACTTCTGGAAGGATGGAGCACCCTGGTGCGGCCGCCACTACTGCGAGACCTTGAGACCCCGGTGCTCAGGCTGTGATGAGGTGAGAACCAGTGGGCTGGTGAGGGCAAGTGGGCATGCCTCATTGTGAGAGAAAGCCCAAGCCAATGAGTGGGCTTTGCTGATGGTGGGTCCTCAGTTGGGCAAACTGAGGTAGGCCCCAGTGTATGCTCTCAACCTCTGTTTTCTCATCTGCAAAATGGGTCTAAGATGAGTGTAGTAGTACATGCCTATAACCCCAGCACTTGGAAGGACCACTCAGATTTCAAAGCCTGCCTGGGTATAAACCTATAACCTGTCTCAAAAAAGTTAAACAACAGGGTATGGAGAGATGGCTCAGCAGTTAATAACACTGGCTGCTCTTGCAGAGGACCCAGGTTTGGTTCCCAGTGCCTGCATGGTGGCTAACAACTATTCATAATTCTAGTTTCAGGGGATTCAACATGGTCTTCTGACCTCCGTGGTCATTGCATGACCTGGGTGCACTTACATATATTCAGGTAATCCACTCATACACACAAAAATAAAAATAAATAAAATATTTTTAAAATAAAATAAACAATAACATAAGCCTGGTTCTTATTCATAGCCAGGGGCTGCTGAAACAGGCCAGACGTAGAGCTACCTATCTTCTCCCTGGCAAAATACCTCATACTTTTTAATAGAACTAGAGGGTGAACCAGGAGGCAGAATACCCAGTTTCAAATCTGGAGTGGGTGTGTCTCTGTGGTACCACTTATGAAGCAGAGAATGGAACCCAGCCGCAGAGCCGTGAGGATGAGCGAGATAACGTGTGAACATGCACAGGGCCTGGCCTGTGCCAGGCTAATGTCAGTCTTACTATACTACAGTATAGCCGGTTCAGTACAACACAATTGGTATGATGTGATATGATGCATCAGGGTATGATAACATACAGTACAATATGGTGTGGTATGGTATGGTATGATATGATGTATGCTACAGTATGATAAGGTATGACTGCATGTGATATGATACAATGCAGTATGATCTGATATAGTAGAGTCCAGTGTGATCGGCATGGTGTGACATGATATGGTATGATGTGATACAGCATAGTGCATGTGGCTGGCATGGTGGATTCAGAATGATATGGTACAATCAGTGAGGTGCAATGTGATATGTGATATGTCACATTATGGTAAAGTATTCCAGTTGTACTGGGCATGGTGGTACATGCCTTTAATCCTAGTGCTCTTGGAAGGCAGAGGCGGGAAGATCTCTGTGCGTTGGAGGCCAGCCTGGTCTACATATCAAGTTCCAGGCCAGCTGGGGCTACAGGGAGACCCTGTCTTTAAAAAAAAAAAAGTGTTTGTCTTTCAAGCATGAGGACCTGAGTTTGGACCCCAAGAACTTACTTTAAAAAAAAAAAGAAAGAAAGCTATGCTGCTGGACATGGTGGTGCATGCCTTTAATCCCAGCACTCGGGAGCCGGAGGCAGCCAGATCTCTGTGAGTTCAAGGCCAGCCTGGTCTACATAGTGAGCTCCAGGCCAGCTGGAACTAAAGGGAGACCCTGTCTCAAAAAGAAAAAAAAAAAGAAAGAAAGAAAGAAAGAAAGAAAGAAAGAAAGAAAGAAAGAAAAGAAAGGGGAGGCTATGCATGGTGCCAGGCACTTGAAATTCCAGAAATGGTGAGATGGAGATGGGATGTGAAACCTTCTCTCAAACAAAAGGTAAAGGGTGCCTGAGGAGTGACCCCTGAGGCTGGCTTTTAACCTCCACATGTACCCATACACACATGCACACACACACACACACACACACACACACACACACACACACACACATGGAATCCCATTTAGCATTTAAGATGAGGAAGACAAGACGTGTCAGTGGTTGTCACAGATCACTGCTGTCAGTCACTCTTCTAAGTGCTGTGCTCCTGGAGCCCTGGAGATAGAAAGCTTCATGTCTCTGGTTTACTGACTTGTGAGCAGAGGCACAGAGAGATGATGTCATTTGCCAAGTCACAAGGCAAATGTTAAATGACAATTCACGAGTGTATCCTGTTCAGCTCCAGAGTCAGCAGGCTACTAAAGTAGGCTGTGCTCTGTGTTTGCTCGGCTTTGGAGGTTAATCTAAGGTGTCATTTCATTCTGAGCCCAAGGGACCGCCCTCTGTGTACTTGCTCTTGGAGACTGGCCACCAGGTGCTTGTCCATCATTAGCTATGTCCTGGGGCCACTCTGGGTGCGTAATCCCATCTCAGAACACAACTGGCCTTTGGATTTACCCACAAAGCTTTACAGATAGATAAATACGAACCTGCCTATAACGAAGGGTCTTGATTTTCCCACCTACAAAGTTGAGACACAGCCATGACCCTCCATAATGGCCACGCCAACTGTCCAGATTGTGTCAGGTTGCTATAAGGAGACAGTGAAAAAGCAGGACATAAACCACCATCCCCATAACTTTGTGTCTACCTAGGAGCAGAACTTCAGCCGTTCATTCCTTCTGCTTCATTTAACAGATCATATTCTCGGAAGACTACCAGCGTGTGGAAGACCTGGCCTGGCATCGGAAGCACTTTGTCTGTGAGGGATGTGAGCAGGTGCTGAGTGGCCGGGCCTACATTGTCACCAAGGGTCAGCTCCTGTGCCCCACTTGCAGCAAGTCCAAACGCTCCTGAAGGGCTGCCCACTCACAGCCAGAGTCTACTGGATCCCACTAGGAGACTAAAGCCATCCCACGGGGCAGATATAACAGCCAGCGAGCAACATCTATTCTAGGTAGACTGGTGGTAGATCCTTGAGGGTCAGTAGTTTCAAAACCAGAAATGTTCTAAGAAGTCTTAGAGTGGATTTGTTATTTCCCAGCTGCAGCCAACTAAAGACACACTGGCATCCTTCGAGGGAGCTCTAGGGGGCATTTCCCAGAATGCATTTCTGAGGGATCCAATCAATTAGCTGTAGGATGTGCTTTTTCCGTGGACATAGGATCCCTCCGAGGGGCATGATGGGATCACAACTGTCACTCGTTTGCCCTTTTCCCAAGTGGAATTTGAATTTTAAATAAATAACATTTTGGCATGATATACATATCAATAACTGTTTTATGTATTTCCCACATACTTTTGTCTAATTATTTACACCATAACACTGATTCTGCAAAATGCACTTAACCCAGGAACCCTGAAAGACAGGCATGGGAGGAGATGATGTAAACGGTAATGACTTGCTCCAACTATGTGCTCGCCAGACTTCTACAGGAAGCCGCTTCCAGTCCTCCATGTCCTCCCTCGTGGAAACACATGTCATGGTACCTAAAAGGTAGGAGTGTTCCTAGAATTAAGAGGTAGATCCTGTGCCCCTGGAAGCCCTAACAAGCCAGGCTCTGCCACCCACCTTCTTCAAGCCAATTAAAAGAGCCAAATTAATAGTGAAAGACAGTAAAAGGAAGAGATCCATTCAACACAGCCACATTGGCAAGAGAAGCAAAGACATCTCCAAGTCCACGTTCGAGGTACTTACATGAGGTTTATATGCATACCCTAGCAGTTCTGGTCAAGCCATGGTCCCGCCCATAATTAACCCATCATTCTCGGTTCCAGACTTTCCCACAGATGCTCTGACAAGCTGTCCGCACTGTGTAAAAGCTTTCTGGGTAACAAATTCCCCTCTGGCTGACACCACCCTTCATTCACCTTTTCCTTCTTGCAGCATGAAATTCCTGAGAATCCACTTCTGTGGGTGCTGTGCTTCCTAGTCTGATAGCCAAAGGGAAAGGCACAAGTGTCTCTTTTAGAACATCCTCGTTCCTCTGAGGCATGCGGGTTGTGGGAACTGATGATCCTTTCTGAGCCAAGAGCCCAACTCAGCCAAGCAGGTTCTGAATGAACATGTCTGTGAGTGGAACTAGACAGAATGCTGGGAAGATGCCTAAGATACCTATACCCAGCCGCGGGCGGCCGCAGGACACGTGGTACCCAGAAAGCATAAATCTTCTGTGGCATTTTTATGAGACATCTCAATTTTTACATGTGGCCAACTGGACATTTAGTGAGCCAAATACAATAAGACTTTGGGCATGATTTTTATCTCCCTTTTATGGTATATTTTCAGTCCTCCAAATTCATTTCCTCCCCACGATTTCTAAAAAGTGCTTGTCTTTTTCTTTTTCCTAGGAATTCACATTCCAACCACCAGTACTCTTCTTTCTTAAATGTTCTATCCATTGCACTTTTTTTTTATTTTATTTATTTTTGTATGTCTATGAATGTACTGTCTGCATGTAGGTCTGTGCACCCGTGTCGCGCAATGCCACAGGGGTCAGAAGAGGGTCTCGGATTCCCCTGGAACTGAAGTTCTCCTGGAATTGGAGTTACAGACCATTCTCAGCCGCCATGTGGGTGATGGGGATTGAACCCAGGTCCTCTGTGAGAGCAGTCGGTGCTCTTAACTGCTAGGTTATCTCTCCAGCCCCTGCACATTTCTTTAATCAACTTCGGTACACATATGCTACCCTGATTCTTATCCGCTCTATCCCATTCATGTGTGGTAGGAGTCAGACCAAAACTGTTTATGATTCCTCCTAAGGTGGAGAGGCTCTGCCTCCAGCATCTCTCTCCAACTTCCCTCAGTTTCCCTATCACTGAGCAATCTCAAAGACAACTTCCAAGTGTCTTCTTGCCCTCAGTCAACCACCATGGCCTGTCACATTGAAAACCAAGTATTTAACTCTGATATTTGAAGCCTTCCAAACTCAGCTCATTTGTCTTTCCAGCCCTAGAAGTCCATAGTTCCCAAATTTCCATTTCTCTTGAACAAAGTCCTCAAGCACACTACTCCATGCTTCTGCTCCTTCTGGGATGTTTAAAACTTCATCTATAAGGGGTGAAGAGTTGACTCAATGCTTAAGAGCACTGGCTGGTTTTGCCAAGGACCCAGGTTAAATTCCCAGCACCCACATGGTGGGTAACAACCACTGTCTGTAACTCCAGTTCCAGGGGAATCCAATGCCCTCTTCTGACCTCCACAGGCATTGCAGGACATGGGTGCACTTACATGCAGGCAATACATTCATATACATAAAATACAAAGTAAAAAATAAACTATGGAAATCTCACATGTGGTACTTGTGAGGTATCACTATCTTAGGCACTTTCCTGAAGTACCAGAAGAACACTGCCCACCCATCCATCCATCCATCCATCCATCCAATATTCACTGAGCACTACAGGATTCCAATTCCCAGTACTATATGAAGGAAACATCTCTCCCCCAATAAACAGTGTCCACCACCACCCTGAATTTTGTCTATAGAGATGACCTTCAGGCAAATATGTCAATAGGTTAATGTGAAATTATAGATACTGGGCTGGAGAGATGGCCTAGCGGTTAGGAACACCGACCGCTCTTACAGAGGACCCGGGTTCGATCCCCAGCACCCACATGGTGGCTGAGAACTGTCTGAAACTCCAATTTCAGGAGAACTTCAGTTCCAGGGGAATCCGAGACCCTCTTCTGACCTCCGCAGCATTGCACGACACAGGTGCACAGACTTGCATGCAGACAGTACATTCATACACATACAGAAATAAATAAAATTTTAAAAAATTAAAAAAGAAATTATAGATACTGTGGATGCTGTTAAAGGCAGGCTCACAGAAGAGAGACTGGACCTAGTCAAGGAGGAGAGTTTCCTGCAACAGTGATAGCTGGACTGACATGAGTAGACCCTGAATTTACACAGAATGGGCAAGTGTTAAAGGGGAATACACGGATAGCATACACAAAGGCCCTGTGGAGTAAGTTGTGTCCATTTATTCAATGCTCACTTACTAGTGTTGGAGATACAAAGATGAGTGTAGACCACAGACACACAAACCTGATGATGGACTGTGTGGTAGGAGCCCAGGGGAGGATTAGGAGGATGGTCCCAAAGCACAAGAGTGGACAGTGCCAGCCTGCTCCACCCTGTGCGTACCACAGAGAATGAGCTTCTGTCCTAGGAGCCATTGGAGCCTTCAGACAGACTGAAGGAGAGGTTGGTGACAGTTGCCCAGGAAGATGACTAGACTCGGACTGTCTCCTACTGAGACCTCAGCTTGGTCACTGACTGTCTCTGGCTACTAGGAAATGATCCAGTACACCTTCCAGAACCTTCCCTGCCCCTGCCCCTCCTGTCCATCAGGAGTACCTGAATCCTGTCTTGGGGACTCCTCTTTCCCCCTGATGAGATACTCATCCCAGTCCTTTCCCTTAATCAACGGCTTCCATATTTAAGGTCACATCCTGCCTGGCACAGAGCAGAGCAACAATGGTTTCTTAGTGAGTCTCCTTCACAGGACCGCATTGCTACGTGGCTTCCAGACAAGCTGCACAGACACAAACACACACAGACAGACACACACACACACACACACACACACACACACACACACACACACCTGCCCTATGCACTTCTTCAATAACAATAAGGGGCTCGCTGGTACATACACAGAAGTTGCCCCTTCTTTGTCTTACAATCAAGTTTCTTAATTGTGCTTAACTGCTGCCTCTTCCATGAAGACCTGGAGCTGAAGGACACTGTACCAGAGATAGAAGTATACACACTTACATTGTCACGATGTCACCTCCTGCACGGTATCATCTCTGAATCAGCAGGGAGAGTGGCTGTCACATCCATCACTCCTGCTGTCTAAACCCCTTGATCTGTGCACTTAGAACACCCTGGACTCACAATGGTCCAGCACTTTTACTGTGCTATAGTTATTTGTTCCACCTATGAACTTTTAAAAAAAATTTATTCCTAATGAGCAAATAATCATCATGTGTATTTATGGGAGACAGTGTGACATTTTAATAGAGGTTTGCAATGTGGAATGGGCTGTGTATGATCTTCCTCCAAACAATCTTGCCATCTTTGTTTCCCTCATATCTCTCTCTCTCTCTCTCTCTCTCTCTCTCTCTCTCTCTCTCTCTCTGTCTGTCTCTCTCTCCAAAGAGCCCAGGGTCTGGGTGGTCCACTTTGCTAGGCACTGGGTTCCGAACTAGGCAAGATCAAAGATAAAGATTTCAGACCAAGGGAGACTCTGCTGGTTGTATGCTCCTTCCCAGTCTGTACCACTTCCTGCTGCCTTGTACAAGGGCCCACTTCCTGTGACGTAGACTCACTTTCATAGCCTTGTTCTCAAGGAGAGAAAGGGTTCCATGGTGGCTGTGAGTTTCTCCATCAGGGTACTTATTAAAAAGCTTCCTTCCTTAATGAACAGAAAGTCTCTGAAGGAAATCTCTCTGTTTTGCTTTCTTTTTGTTCTGCTTGAATTTCAAACTCACTAAAGAAATTCTAAGAGAACACAGAATGACTGGTGGGGATTTCTGCAAGAGCACTTGCCACACCCGAACTTTCTTCATAGTGCCCGGAATGACTTACTCTCTCTTACTGTAATAAAGCGCTGACCAACCACATGGGAAGGAAAGAGCTTATTTCACCTTACAGCTCACAGCTCGTCATGGAAGGTAGCTAAGGCAGGAATGCAAGGCTGGAACCTGGAGGCAGAAGCTGAAGCAGGCACCATGGAGGATGCTGCTTATTGGCTTGCTCCTCTGGCCTGTGCTCAGTCTGTTTTCTATACAACCCAGGACCAGCTGCCCAGGGGTGGCACCACCCGCAGTGGGGTGAGTCCTCCTTCATCACTCAGCAATCAAGAAAGCCCTTCACAGACATACCCATAGACCAATCCACCAGTGGAAATTCTCCAGTTGAGATTCCCTGTTCCCAGGAACATCAAGTTGGCATCTGAAGCTACCCAGCACAGAATGGAACCCAGGGCCTTGCACGGTCTGGCCAAGTGCCTACCACTCACTGTGCTATGCACCCAGCACCCTCCAAACTCCAAATATGTTAGTGTGTAATTTCTGCCAACAGGCACATTCTTCTCCATAGCCATAGCCTGGCCTTGAAATCAGGCCATGAACACAGGGCCCGGCTGTCTTGTACTCCTCAGATCCAATTCACCATCATCAGTGATTGCAATAAGGACTTCTAGAACAAAAAGATCCATTCCAGGGTCACACATCCCTTTAGTTATCTTTGATCTTCAGTATGAACTACTCCTTGTTCTTGCCTTTTGGGACCTTAAAAGATTGAGAGTAGGTGACTGAGTAGACCACCAAAGTTAGTCTGTCTGAGTCTTGGTCATAATTATATTCAGATTACACATTTGGGGAAGGAATATCACAGAAGCAAGGCATTGACTTTACATAACACTGAATCAGTGTAGGTTTCTATTTGTTCCCCCTCTGTTGAGATTAACTTTGAGTACCTGGTTATGCTAGGAAGCCAGGTTTTTCCTTTATAAAGTTACCATTTTCCTCTCTGCAATTAACAAATACTATGAGACTATTATAGTGTTCTTGTCCTTATCAAAATCCCACCCCACTGGTTCTTAGTCTCCATCAGGGTTTCCTGAAGGAGTTATTACTGTTGTAACTGCCAAATGTTGGTTCACTAATTCATTCTTTCAACACTTGATAATTAGCACCCTAGTATCCAAAACAGCTTATCAATCCATTGATTTGTATCAGTTTGGGGCTTTTCTGGTCATTCAATCTGTCCCCGTGACATCTCCTCATCATTGTCCCTGTGACAGATCCTCATCGTCCTTTGAACACTTTTCCCATTCTGGTACAGTCAAAGTGCACCAGGGCCGTCTGGTATTTGCTTCACCCTGCTTTGGAATCAGGCGTTTTTCTAGAATTCCTTCTTCTTATACCGAGTATTAATGGCCTAGAGTTCCCGTTACCATCTTAGAATCTGGGATGAGTTCTCATGGTTTGGAGAGTATTCAGAGTCTACTAAATAACCACCCAAAAGACAATGCCCAAAAAAGGGCTTATGTGGTGGGTGCTTGGCGTCCAGATGGTGGAACAATTTGGGGAGGGCAGAAGAACTTCAGAAGGTAAGGCTCCTCTGGGGCATGTAGGTTACCGTGGTAAGGATCCTTGAAGCTATCTTTTCCCTGGCCCCTTCCTGGCTCTCCTTCCTGTCCACCATGAAGTAAGCAGCTTTCTCCCCCACATACTCCTTCTGCCATGATGTTCTGCCTCATCACAGACCCAGAACCAACCAAGCCAAGGACTGAAATCTCTAGAACTGTGAACCGACATTAATTTTTCTCCTTTAAGTAACTATAGAAGTAACTCATATCCAAGCGAGCAAAGCCAATAAGCTGTGGATGATGGGGTCTGGAGTTAAACACAGTCAAAACCCTCAGTTATTGAGACAACGAACTAACATCCAGACTACTTATTAAATGAGACAGCACTTTGTCCTTCAGGCAAAGCCAAAAAGTTCCTCATTGTTTAAAATATTTATGAGATAAACACGTTTTTTTCATTAAGTTTCATTGTCACCAGAGCAACGTGATTCAGAGCCGAGGTGTTTCATGGGCAGCCTCAGTGCATTACATGGTTCTGAAACCAGTACATTTCCCCAGTTCATTCAAATTGTTTGACTGACAGATAAAACCATATATATTTAGGATGTTCAATGTGAAGCTTTGATACAGTCACAAATCACTTGGTTACCAGGAAATTCAGGATTCAAACATTGTGGAATGAACTCACCCAGACCTACACTGTGCGCATCACACACACACACACACACACACACACACACTCAGTGTGGCCTCCTGTTGTAAACAAGCGTCAGCTAAGCAGATGTCTGGGGCTGCTCCTGGTATAACATGGCCACTGCTTCATGATGGACTTGTTTTTATATAAGTAGACAAAGTACCCTCTAAGTCCAGTATAGTAAACACAGAGACCAGTGAGTCATTTATCATTAACAAGTATTAGGTATTATACAAAACATACAAAACTTTTTCTATGATAGCAATACAACACAGCTGCTTAATCTGTATGTGTCTCTGTGTGTATATGAATAGGCATGTGGGTACCCATAAACACAAGAAGAGTGTGTCAAATGCCCTGGACCTGGAGATACAGACAGTTGTGGTATGCCCTACATGGCTGATGGGCAAGAGCTCTTAAGTATTTAGCCATCTCTCTAGCCCCTAATGGGGACTCTTCTCATTTATTTCTTAGTGGATAAAATAATGGCTTTTGGCTGGGCATTGTGGTGCACACCTTTAATCCTAGCACTTGGGAGGTAGAGGCAGGCGGATCTCTGTGAGTTCAGGGCCAGCCTGTTATACAAAGTGAGTTCCAGAACATCCAGAGCTACAGGGAGACCCTGTCTCAAAAAGACCAAAAATAAATAAATAAATAAATAAATAAATAAATAAATAAATGGCTTTCGTTATATTTTTAGACACATAGCAGGAGTTTTATGCCCAGGAATCCAATGAGTCCTTGAGAGATGGTTTGTGCTATGATGTTATGATTAATGTACTGTTACTAGAAAAGAGGAACATTCTGGATCTGTTATAATCAGAAGGCATGAGCACACAGCAGCTCTGGACCTCTGAACAAGATTGGACCCTCCAACTTTCCATCATGGATAGAGGAGGCCCCATCCCTTCCTGAGGGGCTAATGACTCTTATGGCTGCTGAAGGAGGAGGTGTCTGCATTTTCAGCCACGGGGGGACCAGATGAGAAAAGGGGTTCAGGAAGCAAGAAGGGAAGAATGCCAAAAAAGTAATGGAGAGTGACTGTATCACAGGACTATGTATGTATGTATGTATGTATGTATGTATGTATGTAATGGTCAAAAATAAAGGAAAAAAAGATTGGAAATACTGCTGGGAATGTGCCACATGCCCTAAATCTCAGCACTTGGGAGGTTGAGGAAGGAAGACGTTAAGTTCAAGGAGAGCTGGACTATAGAGCAAGGCTGCATCTGAATGAATAAACAAGAAAGCAAACAAATGCCATAGCAGACAGGAAGACTGAAATAGTAGTAGTAGTAGTAATAATAATAATAATAATAATAATAATAGCCTGAAGGTAGTAGCATCCTTCACGTGGCCTCCACTCACCATGAATGTTCATGCTGAGTGCTCACACTGCTCACAACTGCTGTTCCTTTCAGTACAGACATCTAAATTCCCCTGCCTTCCTGTTTTCCATCAAGTCTACCTATCAGTACACAAGTGACATAAGACGAGAGCTTCACTCCCTGGTTTATCTCACATGGGCTCCAAAAGTATGGCTTCCTACATCAGCAAATGGCTTCCCAAGTGAGCAAATGGCCTCCTAGGTGAGAAAGCTCCAAGAAAGATTAGGCCATCTGCTGGAATTCAGGGCCGCCATCTTCTGCTCTGTACAAGCCAAGACTGGAGGCGAGGTTGGTGACAGGGCTTCCTTGTTTGTTTCTAACAACCAGTAGTAACAATGGATCCTACTCTACTAGCATGACATAAAATTATCCTGTGGTCAAATTCTGCATTTTACAGTAATAGGAACTGCAGACAGACACCAGCATTATGTGTTTCTTTGTTCTACTTGGAACAGTGTTGGTTCTTGAAAGACAGGATCTGGATTTGTAGACAAAAGAAATATTATCTGTATCTCTCTTGTTATAAGAAAGTCCAATTCAAGTCAATATAAACAAATAGGGCTCAAGAGATGGCTCAGTGGTGAAGAATGTCTGCTGCTCTTGCAGAGAACCTGGGTTCAAATCCTAGCACCCACATGGCAGCTAACAACTATCCAAAACTCCAGTTCCAACAACCTCTTCTGACCTCCACGAGTATTGCACAACATGGGTGCACTTGCATACATGCAGGCAATACACTTCTACACATAAAATAAAAATAATAAATAAAATATTTTAAAAGCAAATAGAGCCAGGCGTGTTGGCACACGCCTTTAATCCTAGCACTCAGGAGGCAGAGGCAGGCGCATCTTTGTGAGTTCAAGGCCAGCCAGCCTGGTCTACAGGGTGAGTTTCAGGACAGCTGGGGCTACAGGGACACCCTGTCTTGAAAAGTCCAAAAAAAAAGAAACATAAATTCTTAGGTGTCATATTCTGCCAGGCAAGGTGGTGCACGCCTTTAATCCTAGCACTTGGGAGGCAGAGGCAGGCAGATCTTTGTGAGTTCAAGGCCAGCTTGGTCTAAAGAACAAGTTCCAGGCCAGTTGGGGCTACAGGGAGACCCTGTCTCAAAAAGACAAAAAAAAACAACCAAATAGATAAAAAAGGTAAGGGGGTCTATATTCTAGAATCTGTTTTCTAGTTAGACTTCAAGAGAAAGGCCAGTGTCTGAAATAACTGGATCTAGGAGTTCAGTTTACAATCCTGGACTCTACCTCTCACTGCTGGTTGTATTGTTTTCCTCTATGTCAGCTTCATCCTTCACTGTCAGACAGGCTCACCCAGATTGGAGCAAACATGGTCATGAGCAACCAGCTAGACTCACCCTCTTCCTGGGAGTCAATGAGCCCACTGAAAAGGGACCGCCTCTCTCTAAGACTTTCAAGGGACAACTTGATTGGTCAAATGCTTATCCCTGGTCGATCCCAATCCCTATGCCCATAGTGCGGAGTACTCTGCATTGTGATGCCTCATCGTGCTCCTGGGAAGCCAACCTCTGTTGGGGAGGAAAGATTAGGAATGGCAGCTGCAAGGGCTGGGGATGTAGTCCAGATAGTTGAGTGCCTAGCGTGGACAAAGCCTGAGGTTCACTCCTAGGCCCCACGTAAACCAGGTCTGATGGTGCGTGACTGAAATCCCAGCATTCAGGAGCCAGGGCAGAAGGATCAGAAGTCCAAAGTCACACTCCGTTACATCGATAGTTGGAAAACAGCCTGGGCTATATAAAATGAGACCTTAGAGAGAGAAACTCTCCAAGAAAAGAAAAATAAAAGGAAAGACATGTCCATCCAAGTGGTATGAAGACAGAGACCCTGAACAGGCAGAAATGGAAAAGAACGACCTCCGGGGTTAAGCAGACCTGGCTCCACCTGCCAAAGCGCCAGAAGGGGCCCCTCATAAATAAAACAATAGCAACGAGGCACAGAGATGCTAGAGCTAGAGAACACTGGAAGAAAAACCACTCAGGGAAGCCAAGATCTGGAGACTGAGTCCTGGGATGAGGGAACGAGGCTCGCGGGAGACCCAGGGATCTGCTCCCAGAGCCAGGCTGGACGCCAAGTCCCAAAGCTCATCTTGAAATAATTAGAACACTACTAAAACTCTCATTTGTCTTGATATTTTTTTTAATTACTGGCAAGATAAGACAAATGTTTTTAAAAGGTTTAAATAAAGTGGTATTCCCTGAAGAAAATATCTAAAAGATTTTTATAGGGGGTCTTTCTTCCAACTATGAGATGTGATGGATACTTACTAAACTGTTTTATGGGAAAAGTTTAATAAACGGGAAGGATGTACTTCCACAAGTTCAAATATGGAAAGTTTTAAAATAGTGAAATGACATAGGCAGTTAATGATCCCAATATGTTAGATTGTGCAGGCTGCTGGCGCTGGCTCTCAGTCTTAATCAAATATATAAATTATGAAATATTGCTGCAAGACAGCACGAGCCTTTGCCCTACAAGGGAATGGTCTGGGCCGAAGCTGCCAGGAGAGTCCTGTGGAGTTCATCTTCAGCTGATAAGGAGAAAGGGGGCTGAAGGGGCGGGGCAGGCATCCTGGGGATCTCTGGGTGCCAGAGCTGGATGGGGGGACACACTCCTCAGGCCAGGGAGGAGATGTATGTCTGCTCTGTGTATTGCCTGTGTGGTCCTGTCCTCAGGGAAGGTGGCCTGGCCAAAGCATGCAAACGCAGAGCTTTGTAGCTTGCTCTCACTTAAAATGCTCCTCTTCTGCTGTGTCTGCTTTCAGCACTTAGCACTAGAAAGCCCTCCATCCCCGAGGAAGACCTTGGTGAATGCCCCAGATGTTCCCTAAGCTTCTCAGAGTCTCAACCAACCAGTGGTTAATACGGCTCTTGACCAGGCAGTAATCGTGCCCCGCTGTATGTGTTGTCTCCCAATGGGCAACTCACTCACTAGTGGTTTCGGCTCTTTCATTTCTTCATTTACCAAGCACTTACTCAATGTCTCCCATGGCCCAAACATGGTGCTGAGTCTTAGAAATACATACTACAGTGGGCAAAGCAATGTATCCAAAGAGAACAACAGCTATTACACAAATATCTACTCAGCCGTGCCTGGCTAAGCGTAATTCCAACTGAAGTACAATCCCCAGAGGTGCCTCAGTCTCCCAGCAAACAAGTTCCAAAGACTTGCTCTCCCGCACTCACCAGCACAGATCCAACACAGTGGGCACCAACAGCACTGAGTCTGCAGCCAGATGGCCTCTAATCTCATTGTGACTTCACTGTGTCACCAACACAGGTCCCTGATCTCTGTCCCCAGGCTTTCTGTTAGTAAATGGAAATAGTGGCAGTACCAACATAAAGGGTGGCCCTAGGATGAAATGTGTGGTAAAGGGCTTAGAGCAGCTCCTGACACGCAGAAAGTATTAAGTACCAGCTTCTGACCTGTGTCCATACGATGTTGGTTGTATCACTCAGTAGTGAGCCCTGGGAGAAACCTGGGTGCCATCCCCTCAACTCTGAGAAGCATATTTCTTAAAGCATCCAGGGTATGCTTCTCAAAGCCCATCTTCAAAACTGCTCATCAGAGTCTGGCTCAGAGGTTAAGGGTGCTCAGTGCTCTTCCAGAGACCCCAAGTTCAGCTCCCGGCACTCACATGAGGCATCTCACAACTACCTGTAACTCAGCTGCAAAGGATCTGGTCCTCTCTTCTGATGCTCTGAGGACACCTGTACACAGGTGTCATTCACTCACACAACACAAACACACACACACACACACACACACACACACACACACACACATGCATGCATATCCCATAAATAAAAATGAATCTTTTAAAAATTGTTCATCAGGGCCTGGAGAGATGGCTCAGTGGTTAAAAGCACTGGCTGCTCTTACAGAGGACCCAGGTTCGATTCCCAATACCCACGTGGCAGCAAACAACTGTCCTTAATTCCCATTTCAAAGGATTTGACACCCTCTTTTGACCTCCACAGGCATTGCATGAATGAGACAGGTTGTTATACGGGCAATACACGTATATACATAAAATAATTTTTAAAAATTGCTCATCATGGGACTGGAGAGATAGCCTAGCGGTTAAGAGCACCGACGCTCTTGCAGAGGACCCGGGTTCAATCCCCAGCACCCACATGGCGGCTAAGAACCGTCTGTAACTCCAATTCCAGGAGAACTCCAGTTCCCAGGGGAATCCGAGACCTTCTTCTGACCTCCGCGGCATTATACGACACTGGTGCACAGACCTGCATGCAGACAGTACATTCATACACATACAAAGATAAATAATAATAATTAAAAAATTGCTCATCAGTTTTCCTATTTCTAATCCTCAAGAGCTTCAGAAAAATGTTCAAATATGACCCCCCCCCCCCCACTGAGAGACAGTCTCAACGTCCTGCTCACTCACTGCGGGGTCAGGCAGGGGAAACACAGAGACAGAGAATAAGGGAATGCCAGGGCTTCTTTACTGTGAGATCTACCTGTCCTTTTAAAGCCAAGTGCAGCCCCCATACTTTTGGTGAGCATGTTGCAGGAGTGCCATGTGGCAATACGGACCCTCAGACATACAAAGGGCTCCACTTATAAGAAGACCAGGAAACACTATAGGAATAGGATCACACCCCCATGTGTTCCCTAAGTCACCCCAAAATTAAGATTGAGGAAATGCATTCCCCAAGGGTCTCAAACTGAGAAAGTGGGGGGGAGGGACAGGATCTCCCCAGGAAGGTGACCTTGTAGAGACATGTATCTCACAAGTAAGTCTTTACAAGAAGTACCTACAAGAAGGCCCTAGGGAGCTTGTGAAAATGTGGGCTCTGGCTGAGGTGATCCCAGAGAAGGAGGTTGCAGGTGACAGGGAGGGAACTTGAGTCTCGACATCACTGACAAGCACTGGGTGCTGGGGCCACCACTGAAGACCATACTGGAGGAGCAAGGCTGGAATATGTGATTGTTGAAAGGCCTGTTGGGAAGTCACATGGTATGATCTGTTACCTGAGAGGCAGGTAAACTGAGGTCCTGAGAGCCAAAGTGGCTTCATAGGCATCCCACAGCAAGTTCAAGGCCAATTCTGAATCTGCTATGCAGGGGGGCATGTCTCCTTGTGTCCCAGGAGCCAGACAGTTTGGTTGATACAAGTAACAGGTCCTTAAGGCTATAAACCTCCCTCTTAGGACTGCTTTTAGTTTTTTTATATTGACTCTTTTTTTATTTGTTTATTATATTTTAAGAGATTCACAATATAAGAGCACAGTTGTTTTCAGATCACATTGATGTTGCTCAGTTTGCCATACAATTAGGTAATTGGTGCTAGCATCCACAGATGAGGGATACCATTCGTCATTTGTTTTTCTGGGACTGTGTTACTTCACTCAGCATGGTATCTTCTACCTCCAGCCATTTACCTGCAAAGCTCATAATGTCATCTTTCTTTACCACTGCATAGAACTCCATTGTGTAGGTGTACTACATTTTCTCCATGCACTTATCCACTCATCAGTTGAGGGGCACTTGGGTTGGTTCCAGCTCCTTGCTATTGTGAAGAGAGCTGCAATAAACACGGCTGTTCGTGCTTTTAAAGTATACAGTCATCCAAAACAGCTTGGGTAAATTTAATGAAATTTACACCTTGATTCCTGCCTATATGTATATGTACTACAACTGCCTGTTTGAGATTCATGGGTCAAAAAATAAAAACCTAAAATAAAAAGGGGGTACACAGTTATATATTAAGGCTTTTTGTCAAATTTTTCAATTTAAATCTTAAAACTAACTATGGGAAAAGGTTTGCATATTCCCACAGGTTAGAACATCACCAACTTAATGGCTGAGAAAGAAAAGATACAGCTTTGCATTGTGCAGGATGTACCAAGAAATACCAGCAGAAAAGTTGGCCCATCTAAACATTAAAAGGAAGAAAAGCCTTAGACTGCTACAGGCATCAAACATCTCTGTGGATTCTATTTGTAACAACTGTTTATAATGAGTCCTAATGAACTTCACCTTCTAGGTGCTGCAAAGTTTTAATATGAGAGAATTGCTTTTTTTTTTTTTGGTAATTTTTTTGAGACAGGGTAATTTCTTACTTCCTTTTCATAGAACAAAGAAAAACATGATGGTAATGAAGTCATTCCCTAACTGTAATTTAGAGCTGATTGTTATAGAGGTAATCTCTTATAAAACTGGAATAACTGCTTTCTTTAATTGACTAATAGACATAGGAACTGTGAAAAGGACTATTCCCTGTTCAGAGACAAATATAATACTAAAGTCTTTAAAAGCTGTGTAATTAAGCAAAATATATTAATACAGGAGAGCTTTGATATCAGCAGTGGATTATTCTGCCAAGGAGATGTTGGCCAGGGGATCCAAGCCCCGCCCCCTAAAAGGTAAAAAGGCTTCTTGCCTGTAAACTGGAATATCTGCAAGAAGAGAGGCAGTAAGGCCCTGGTGTTGAAGACCTGGTGTAAGCATGGGAAAGATGTACTGAGACCACACTTGCAAGTGTACAGATGGTCTCTGGAATGCCAGAGAGTGTTACCAAAGGCCACTAAACCAATAAAGCAAATATTGATCTCCTTGAGTCAAGCAAGACTCCTCCATCAGCATCAGCTACACCTCACCTGCCTGGAAATACTGTGCAGCAGTGGCAGCCATATGTCTGTATATCCCAAATCTAATTGGCTATTAGCTCTCTCCTTGGAGGAATAACCCATGACTGATGCCACAAGCTTACGTCCTCTAGTGATTAGGAAATATTATAAGCCACAGTAAGACCTTGTCATCTTTTACAGAAAAACTATATTTCATGGATTAGCATACCATCCAAACATCTGTGTCTATACCAATGTAACCTACCATAATAATTAGTACTGTTTAAATGCCTGTATATCTAATTGCTTGTGCTTCATTAGTAGGATTGAAAGGTCATTCCTGGATAAACTGTCAGCCCATGAAAGAAAGAGCCTGAACTGATCAGAGTCCAAGACAACAGCCCCAGAGAAAGTAGACTGTTTTGCTTCTCATCTACCTGTGCCCCTTTTCTAAGCCTAGGGAACAATCTTCGGAAGAGGGGACATGGAAGAATGTAAGGGCTGTGATTGGGGTGAATGGTGAAACTACAGCAATATAGACTGGACTCTTATTTGATCAACATGTTTGTATATACAAGCCCCTCCAGCTGGATGGTGGGAGCCTTGGGCTGTGTGGGTTTGGGCATAGCTGCTTGCAAATTGGTTTTATATGAAGGATGCTTGTATTCACTACTTATTGTTAAAAAAAATCAAATAAAAAATTGAGATAAAAAAAAGAAACAGGCCCTGTGCCAACAGCTGGGGCCACACTACCTATCTGACTGTTTTCATCTCACTTTTTCAAACACAGCCAAAGACACCTGAAGGCCAGCCTTTGCCCTACTTCCCCAGAGCAGGGTCAGCAAACTTTTCTACAAAGATCCAGTTAGGTGGCTGGAGAGATGACCTAGCGGTTGAGAGCACTGACTGCTCTTGCAGAGGACCAGGGTTCGGTCCCCAGCACCCACACGGCAGCTGAGACCCATCTGTAACTCCAATTCCAGGAGAACTCCAGTTCCAGGGGAATCCAACGCCCTCTTCTGACCTCCGCGGCATTGCACAACATGGGTGCACAAACCTACATGCAGACAATACATTCATATAAATAAATAAATAAATAAATAAATAAATAAATATTTAAAAAAACACAAAGATCCAGGTAGTAAATATTCTAGACTTTGCAGGTTACATGGCCCATGTCCCAACTATTACTTCTGCTTCTATGGTATAAAAGGAAATATAGACAATGTGGCTGTGTTCCAATAAAGCTTTATTTATGGGGCCAGCAAGATGGCTCAGAGGGTAATGGCACTGACTGCCAAGCCTCACAACCTGAGTGTGATTCCTAGAACCTTCATAGAGGAAAGAGAGACACAACTTCTGCAAGTTGTCCTCTGCCCTCCACACTTGTGTTCTGGTCCCCACCCCTCAGAATAAATAAGTGAATGTAATTTCAATTAAAATATTTACACATTGAGAAGGTAGCTGTAATTTCACCAAATGGTCAAAGTTAGCAAAGTATCTTAGCTGATTTCACAAACTAAGGAGTTGGATGGTGTCAGATGGGTCCCTGGTTGTATAAAGCTTTGCTGGGAAAGCAGTACAAAGTCCTTCAGGGTCAGTGAAATGTTGTCTCCTGGAAGTTTGCATAAAGAGAAGCCAGAAGTTAACTATCCTATGTCTTTGTTTCCAAGGGGCATGGAGTCCTGGTATACGCTTCGCACTGGAGTTTCTCCAGCTTCTGCCCAGTCTTTACTTAAGTGAGTGGTGCATCAGGGGGAAATCTGTGACTGCAAATCAACTGAGTAGCTGAACTGTCACAAAGTTCACAGTGGCAACACAGTATAAGAGGGGAAGCCATGTATAAGAGTTTCTTCTTTCTTGCTGTGATGAAATACCATGACCAAAGAAACTTATAGAAAAGAAGGGTTTATGTGGCTTCTGGCCCCAAAGAGCTAAGAGCACATCATGGCGGGGAGACCTGGTGGGAGGCAGCCGGAGCAGGAAGCTGAGAACTCCCATCTCCAAGCAGGCACCGGAATCAAGGAGGACAAGCTGGGAGCGGGACAAGGCTATGAAGTATCAAAGTCTGCCCCCAGAGGCCTGCTTCTTCCAACAGGGCTACATGTCCTGAGATTCTACGACCCTCCCAAGCAGCGCCACCAACTGACCAAGTGTTCAAATACTTGGAGCCTTCCAGGGACACTTCTCATTCAAACCACCACACCATGATTATACCTACATACCTACATTTGTACAAGAAAGTGTGTGTGTGTGTGTGTGTGTGTGTGTGTGTGTATTTAACAAAGTGTGGTTAAAATAGGGAGATGGGAAAAAAATGCCAAAGCCAAAGGTTTTAGAAGAAACACCCATAGCCAAAATGAAACACCTTATTTTGGAATGACCAAGCAGCCAAAGTGGAGAATGAGGCATCCCCCAACCTAGGAAACTTTGTAGAAAGAAAACCTCTGAGAGTGTTATCTATGAGGGTGTGTCCAGAGAGACTTAACTGAGGAAGCAAGGCCCCTCTTGAATATGGGCAGCATGGTCATCTGCTGGGATCTGGGACTAAACAAAGAAAAGAAAGAAACACAGCTAATCCCCAGCACTCATCTCTGTTTCCTGACTGTGGATGCAGTGCAACCAGACGCCTCACAGTCCCACGGCCAAGTCTTCCATGCTGTGATAAGCTCTGCCCTCTTGGACCATGAACCAAAATAAACCCTTTCTTCCAGCCCTTCCTTCCTGAAGTTGCTTTCATTGCGTACTTTGACACAATGAGAAAAGTAATACATCTCCCCACTGCTGCCCTGGGATTGAGGCCCTGTCACCACAGAATTTGGACTTTTCCTAGGCAGATATCTCTTTCGGCAGCCTGGAGTGTGCCAGTTTTCCCCTGGGGCTTGTAAATGGGAAACCAATGAATCCGTAGCCAAGACCTGACCTTCACCTTATGATGGGGATCAAAGCACTTCATAGATAATAGAGCATGTTGGAGAGAGTGTACAGATAAGGCGCTAGAGGACTCTGGAACAGTGCAGCTTGCTCAGGCCTCGTATAGCTAAGAGGAGGCAGGCGAGCTGCATCCCACCCAACCAGGTCTGAGTTCTTCCTACTTGACTCCTCATCAGGACAGGCAGTACAGCCACCAATAAGACAAGCCGTTTAATATATAACTGTACCCCCTTTTTATTTTAGGTTTTTATTTTTTGACCCATGAATCTCAAAAAGGCAATTAATTTTATTACACATACCTATAGACAGGAATCAAGGTGTAAATTTTCATTAAGTTTACCCAAGCTGTTTATCATTGACTGTATGTTGTTAATTTGGGAAGCAAACAATTCCTTTAGTTAAATTATCCTACAGGTAAAAGAAAATGTTACAAGATGATACTGTACAACACAAAAATTATAGAGAACATTTGTATACATTAACCCCAAAGTTGTTGTTATACAAATTATAAGTAAAACAAATTTGGACAACAATTTATATTTCCAATTATCTTAAATGTATTACCATTTTTATTAAAATCTTTTAACCAATGTTGTTTAATACAGACATTTTTACTTTTACTACGTCCTAAAATACCATTTAATACATATACAAAGTTTGGGCAGATTTGGATACCTGTTAAACTCACATCAATTAAATATACATTAATTGAATTTAGACCAGTGTCCCCCTCCCAACCCTCCCACCTCACCAGATTCAACGTTTCAGTCAGGTCTTTGATGCAGTGTTTTCTGTTGTTGGTGTTGTTGGTGTTCTTTCCAATATGCATCACTCCCCAGAAGAAATCTTTACAACTGGGTTATTGGAGCTAGCATCCACAGATGAGGGATACCATTCATCATTTGTTTTTCTGGGACTGTGTTACTTCACTTAACATAATATCATCTACTTCCATCCATTTACCTGCAAAGTTCATGATGTTGTCTTTTTTTTCTGCTGCATAGAACTCCATTGTGTAGAGGTACCACATTTTCTCTATCCACTGGTCAGTTGAGGGGCATTTGGGTTGGCTCCAGTTTTTTGCTATTGTGAACAGAGCTGCAATAAATAGAGCTGTGCATGTATCTCTGCAGTAAGGTGAGTCTTGTGGGTATATATACCCAGGAGTGGTATGACTGGGTCAGATGGTAAGCTCATTTTGAGTCTTCCAAGGGTTCTCCACACTGCTTTCCATAGTGGCTGTACATGTTTACATTCCCACCAGCAATGGATGAGTGTTCCTCCTTTCCCCACAATTTCTCCAGCACTTAGTATCATTTGTTTTCTTGATTCTAGCCAGTCTTATCAGAGTGAGATGATATCTTAAAGTGGTTTTAATTTGCATTTCCCTATTAGTGACGTTGAAAAATTTTTAAGATGTTTCTCAGCCATCTCTAATTCCTCACTTGTGAAGTCTCTGTTCAGCTCTTTGCTCCATCTTTTGAGTGATTCATTTGTTTTCTTTCTTCTTTGTTTTTTGAGTAGTTATATACTCTGGAAATCAATGCTTTGTCAGATGTATCTGTGGTGAAGGTTTCCTCCCACTCTGTGGGTTTTCTCTTCACTTCCTTGATTGTTTCTTTTGATGTACAGAAGCTTTTGAGTTTAATGAGGTCCCATTTGTCAATTGTTAACCTTAATTCTTGCACAGATGCTGTCTGATTTAGGAAATCTTTTCCTATGCTTATGTCTTGTAGTCTGCTGCCAACTTTTTCTTCTATCGCCTCCAGAGTTTGGGGTTTCATGTTGAGGTCTTTGATCCATCTGGAATTGACTTTTGTACAGAGCAAGAGGTAGGGGTTTAATTTCATTCTTCTATAAGTGGTGATCCAGTTTTGCCAACACCACTTGCTGAAGATGCTGTCTTTCCTCCCATTGCGTCTTCATGGCCCCCTTGTCAAATATGAGGTGGCTGAAATTGTATGTGCTCAAGTTTGGATCTTCAGTTATGTTCCATTGGTCAACAGGTCTGTTTTCCAACTTAATGGCTAAGAAAGAAAAGATACAGCTTTGCATTGTGCAGGATGTACCAAGAAATACCAGCAGAGATGTTGGCCCATCTAAACATTAAAAGGGAGAAAAGCCTCAGACTACTACAGGCATGAAACATCTCTGTGGATCCTATTTGTAACAACTGCTTATAATGAGTCCTAATGAACTTTACCTTTCAGGTGCTGCAAAGTTTTAATATGAGAGAATTTCTTACCTCCTTTTCATAGAACAAATAAAAACATGATGGTAATGAAGTCATTCCCTAACTCTAAATTATAGCTGACTGTTAATAGAGGTAATCTCTTATAAAACCAGTATAACTGCTTTCTTTAATTGACTGATATACATAGGAACTGTGAAAGGATAATTCTCTATTCAGAACCAAATATAATACTAAAGTCTTTATAAGCTGTGTAATTAAGCAAAATATATTAATACAGGAGAGCTCTGATATCAGCAATTGATTATTCTGCCAAGGAGATGTTGGCCAAGGGATCCAAGCCCCCCTCCAAAAGGTAAAGGCTTCTTGCCTGTAAACTGGGATACCTGCAAGAAGAGAGGCAATAAGGCCTTGCTGTCAAAGACCTGGTGTAAGCATGGGAAAGATGTATTGAGACCACACTTGCAAGTGTACAGCTGGTCTCTGGAATGCCAAAGAGTGTTACCAAATGCCACTAAACCAATAAAGTGAATATTGGTCTCCTTGAATCAAGCAAGACTCCTCTGTCAGCATCAGCTACACCTCACCTGCCTGGAAATACTGTGCAGCAGTAGCAGCCAATCTGAGGAGAGTTCTTCCTCCTCCATTAGCCATCTCTCTTTCTACCACTATCCCCATGTCCCTGGTTCAATTCTTGTTCTGGGACACAATAACCTGGAAATCCCAGTGGGTACCTTCCACATCTGTAGCAAGGAAACTTGTCTATGCTTTTTTTCTGGTAATGAGCAATGCTTGACACAGAGGCAGTCAACAAATCAGTGTCAAATGGATGAATGAATGAATGAATGAATAAGTTTTAATAAAGGAGCTGATGAGATAAGAATCCTTGTAATTAACTACACTACTGTTTATTACCTATAAACCTGCCCTCTTAGCTAACCTAGAAATTTCAATAGAGAAGAACCATGTCTACTTAACACTAGTAAATGTGTCAACAACTGAACTACATTATTCCTGAGACCCTGGCATCCTCTTCTGCCTCTTGACAAACCCTAGAGCCTCATACATATGCCCCATGCATGCCACGCCCCCTCTTCTTGGGAATGGTAACACTTTCCCATAGCAGTCATCTCCTGACCTATGGGTCTCACCAAGCCTGAATAATAATAAAACCTGCATTGGGAATCCTTCCCTAACCCAACACAGAGCCTTTACTCCAAAATCACACCCTACAGATGAAAGGAGGACAGCCCCCCACCCCCTGTATTGTCCACCACTCTACCCCAGAGCCCAGAATGCTGGCACACAGGTGCATAACAAACACACACTGAACAGCTGAATGACATTTCCAGATGCAGTGTGTGGTAGGCTCCTTCATACCAGCAGTGCAGCCATGGTGCTAACCTTAAATCCAAGGTTTAAATCCTGGATCTCACATGGCCAGGATATGTAGAATAGGACAAGTGACTTAAGCTCTCTGAGCCTCGATTTTCTCATACATTACTTTTCTCAGTGCTGCTAGGACATGCCTGAAAGAATAGCTGGAGAGAGGAAGGGGTAGCTTTAGCCCACTGTTTCTGAGGCTCCAGTCCATCATGGCAGGGAGGTCATGGTGAGATACAGCGATATATCATGGCAGCCAAGAGGAAGAACAGAAACAGGGCAGAGCAAGGATATGACAAACCCTTGGAAGTCATGCCCCCAGGGATCCACCACCTCCAAGTAAGTCCCACCTTCCACAGTTTCCACAGCCTCCCAATAGTCTATTCAAACTTTGAATCCATCAGTGGATTAATCTATCCATTAAGTCAGATTTAACCATCCTCAAGACACACCCAGAACTGTTCTTTACTAATTTCCAAGGCATTTCTCAATCTTGTCACATTGACAGGATCGACCATCAGCACCTCACAAGAGAAAGGAAAATACAGCAGCAACCTCACAGAGGGGTCATGACTATCGAGTGAATCCCTCAGGTACAGTCATAGAATGTGGTCTGCGGTCACCCCCATGTGAGCCATTGCATTTTCTTGCTCTCTGCACAAAGGAGCTCCGGGAACTAGGGATTATTATTCCCAATATGCAGAGAAGACAACAGGAAGTGGCCAGGCCAAGCCGACATAGGAACTGGCAAAGCTGTCTTAATCATTAGTCACATATTAGGATCCAAGGTCCTCCCAAGAAGGGGCAGAAGAACGGGACCCTATCTCCCCATGGGGCTCACAACCCCCTCTATCTCCTTGCCCACCACACCTCCTAGTCTCCTCTCCAGAGTGCTGTAACTTGGAATGAACACATAAAGCATTCAGAGAAATGCCTGGATTCCAGGCATTCGAGTGAAGTTACAATTAACGCCTATGAAATCATAGCTGTGTTATGCTTGGCAGAGGGACAGCAAGCATTACAAAGCTGTTGAGTAGGACTCAGGCCACAGCTGTCACCACAACACAACTTAAACATTCTATTAGCGGCCAACAAAGCACAAATTATTTGAATCTAGGTAGACCAAATGCCCTCATTATGCTGAAAAATCAGAAGATCCAGCCACACCAGCCTTCAGGGACCACTTCCCCTGTGGCCAGGCCAGCTATTGTCTGATGAGCTGAACAGCAGCTCACAGACAGAAATGCGCTCCATCTCTGCTGTCTAACCTTCCCTAGACACTGTCTCTTGCTACAGAAGAGCCCAGGGAATTCCAGTCCCTACTCTTGCATGAAGGTCTCATGGTCAAGTGTAAACATTAACATGTAGACTCTGGTTCTAAACTCCAGGTTCTTTGTTTTTCTACAACTGACTATCCATCTTTCATACTAGAGCATTCCAGCCTTTCTCCAACAAGACCATGGGAAAAGAAGCAATCGTAGGTCACCTTGAAATTCAGTGATCTGGTAAGGCTTCTTGGAGGAGGAGTCCTCTGAGCTGAGACTTTTGATAAGTAGAACTGATGAGGCATGAGGCCCTCCCCAGGCACATCTAAATAGCCTGGGGTAGTAGGTTCCAAATGCATTTAGTCTTTCATGTCTCCCTGAATCATAACCCATGCACTGTGACTTTGTTGACCCTTCCACCTAGAAAGGAACCCCTTTTGCCAATTCCTTGAATCACAAGCAGCCAGCCCTGTAACCTGTCCTGTCCATAAAACACAGACTATTCTCTGAACTAAATTAGTTTGGAATCTGTGTTGAAAATCATTTGATTAGATGTGTATAGTTGATTTGAGATACTTTGTTATGTTCTATTGATGTATACATTTACCCTCTACCACCCACCAAAATGTCTTTTTGTTTTCTATTGTCTTAAGACCAAGGAGTATGGGCTTCCAAGTTCCTCCTTTCTCAGAAATGTCTTGGTTAAGCTCAGCGTGGTGGCACATACCTTTAGTTCCAGCATTCAGGAAGCAGAGACAGGCAGGACTCTGTGAACTGGAGGCCATCCTGGCCTCCATACTGAGTTTCAGACCAGCTGGGGCTACAGAGAGACATGTCACACACACACACACACACACACACACACACACACATCTTGGCTGATTTTAGTTCATTTTCATTTGCATGTAAGCATTAGCACATTTCATCAACTTCTACAAACCAGGTGTCTAGAATTTGATTGCGTGATGGTTAGTTTGCATTTTCAACTTGATTCAGCCTTGAATCGCCTGGGAAGAAAGTCTTCACAAAAGATTGCTTAGATCAGGTTGGTTTGTGGCCATTTATGAAAGGGATTGTCTTGATGGCCTTAGTTGATATGAGAAGACCCAGACTGAAAGCGGGCAGCACCATTTACCAGGTGTGGGCTCTGGGCTGTGTTAGAGTAGTGAAAGCTAGCTGAGCAGGAGGCAGGCATGCATTCTTTCTGCCCCTGGGTATGACTTTACTAGTGGCCTTGAGTTCCAGCCATCACTTCTTGCAATGATGGACTGTGACCTGGAATTGTAAGTCAAATAAAATCTTTCTACTCCCTTTCTTAGGGTATTTTATCACAGTAACAGAAAAGAAACTAAGATGGACTTGGATTGCATAGAATTAATAGGCCAATTTGGAAAGAACTGTAATCTCACCAATATTGTATTTTCCAATTCATGAATATAGTATATCACTCCATTCATTTAGAATTGCTTTCACTTTTCTTACTTCATCGTGGAGGTCTTAGACATTCTTCATTACATCTTCTCCTTGATGATCTTTTTTTTTTTTTAAATCTTTTTGAGACAGGTTCTCCCTGTAGCTCCAGCTGTCCTGGAGTGCCCTATGTAGACCAGGCTGGTCTTGAACTCACAGAGATCTGCCTGCCTCTGCCTTCTGAGGGCTGGGATTTAAGGAGTGCACTACCAGGCCTGGCAATGATGATCATATCTTAAAGGACATTTACCAACTGTCTACGACCAATTTAAACAAATAACAAATACAACTGATTTTGTCTGGCCTTAGCTAGAAGCTGCATTTCTGGGCCCTGCATGTCTCTGTGAAGGCTCTTGAGGGTTTCTCCTTTAGTTTTCTACTGCACAGGCTCTACCCTCATTCTCTAGTGACTGGAAAAGGCCCTAGGAGACAGGATTTCTCTTCAAGATTAGTGTTCATTTCACCATGACCAGTCCCTACCTTCAAGCAAAGACTTAGAGAGTGGAGATTTGCATGGCACTGTTCCCTTCTTTCAAGTTCTGACCTTCAGCTCTGGGCTTTGGCACATCCCTTAAGAAACTTCAAGTGTCCGCTTGCTTGCTGTGTATCTCCGTCTTCTCCAGAGTTTACTGCTAGTTGTTCTCTAAGAGAAGATTGGCCTCTTAGGATCCTTCTCTGTCATTCTAGAAATGGACCTCCTTTGCTTGATTTTAATGCCTCTTGTTGACCAATTTTTTTTAATATACAAAAAATAGAGTTCTGGGTATTGATATAGCTCAGTTGGTAGAGTGTTTGCCTAGCACGTTCAAAGCTCTGGTTCAATCCCCAGCACAGCATATACTAACATTATGGTAAATACCTGTAATCCCAATTCTCTAGGTAGAAGCAGGATCAGAAATTCAGGGTTATCTTTGGTTACATTTAGGGTCAGCCTGGGCTAAGTGAGATTCTGTTGCAAAGAAAAAAAAGAGAGAATGGTTAAATGTTGGCAATCAGATAGAGAAATTGGGCCCCTTATATTTTTCCAGTAGGAAGGTATGGTGCAGCCACTGTAGAAAATAGTCAAAGCAGTTCCTCAACTAGTTGAACACATAATTATCACATGATAGATCAATTCCACTTCTCAGTAAGTACTCAAGCACTCAAAGCAGAGACTCCTGAAGGTTATTTTCAACTGATCCGTACAGTGGCATTACTCAGCAACAGCCATCAGATGGAAACAAATCTGGATGCCCCCATTAATAGATGCACAGATAAATGAAATATGCTATAAACACAAAGGAATATCATTCATCCCAAAGAAGGCATGAAGCTTTGACACGTGTTATGCTTTTCAGAAATATTATAACAAAACACCACAGACTAGGTGACTTCAGCAACAGAAATGGATTCTCTCAAAGTCAGAGAGCAAAAGTTTCACATTAACACATGAACAGTGCTGGTTCCTCTTCACAGACATGAAGGCAGACCCTCTCTATGAATTAGAGACAGTTTCCCCATCCCTCATCTTCATATCATGTTTATCTTTACACGGCTGTGCCAAATGTCTTCTAATATGACACCAGCATGTTAGAGCAGTGCACACCCTGATGACCTTATGTAGCTGTTAGTTCTCTTGCTGCTGTGACCAACTTAGATGGTTTATTTTGGCTCACAGTTCGAGGTGACACAGTCCCTCATGGAGGGAAGGCATGGTGCTGATGGCTACATGAGGGACTGCATCACCTCCATGGCAGCAGAAGTGTACAACTGGGGGTCCTCATCTCCATATATCTTGGAGGAACAGGATGTAGAGAAGAAACAGGAAGTGGAGCTCAATGGCATATTCCCAGTGACCCACTTCCTCCAGCGAGGTACCATCTTCTAAAGGTCCATAAGCTTCCAAAACAGCACCATCAGCTGGAAACTAAATGTTCAAACCTCAGGAATGCATTCTAACGTAAGAACTACTCCAAGGCTGCATCTCCAAATGTGAGGACATTCTCAGGCACTGGGGTTTAGGATTTCAACATGAACCATGGGGGAGGGGAGGTCACAATAGAGCCCATAACTGCTACAACATGGAGATCCTTGAAGACATTAGGCTAGGACAGTAAGCCAGACATTAAAAGGCAAATATTAAGTGAATTCCTGAAGTAATCAAATCCCTAGAGACGGAAGTCAGCAGGGCTGGGGGAAGAAGGGATGGGGAGGTACTTCTGAAAGGTACAAGGTTTCAGCGTTAAGATCATGAAAATCTAGAAAACGATATTAGAGACAGGAGTGCAGGAATATGGTGTGATGCCACTAAACTATGTGCTCAGCCCTGGTGGAGATGGTAAATCCTGTGTTGTATCTGTTCCAGCAAGTAAGAAAGAAGACTCAGCAACACCCAGAATAAGACATTTTTACTAAAGTTTATTCTCTTCAACATCTGAAAACTGGTGTCACAGCAGGGCTTGTTTTTATTTTTCTCAGTTCCTGAGACACAAGACATTTCTTTTTGTTCTTGTTTATTTTATTCTCCATTCTTTTTTTTTTTTTTTTTTTTTGAGACAGGGTCTCCCTTTAGTCCCAGCTGGCCTGGAGCTTGCTCTATTGACCAGGCTGGCCTTGAACCCACAGAGATCCGCCTGCCTCTCTTCCTCCTGAGTGCTGGGATTAAAGGTATAAGCAACCACATCAGCACTAAAGACAGTTCTTAGCCACCTTGTGGGTGCTAGGAATAGAACCCGGGTCTTCTGAGAGAGCAGTCAGTGCTCTTAACATCTGAGCCATCTCCCCAGCCCCCTTTACTCTTCTTTCAATTACATGCCACTATACAGTGACACCAACCATCATTTTAAGATTCAAGGTGAGTTACTAAAAGCAAAATGAGAAATCAGAAGTGATTGCTGAACAAATCTTAGAAGATAGTATTAAAATGAACTGTCTCAGTTTAACTAGCCAGTTATCAACAAACCAGTATTTAATTTAAATAATTTACTTGAAATTTCCCACATGATGATCAAGGTGTCTTTTTTCTCCGAATAAGATATCATCCTTGGGGCTGTACGCCTTGCAGACTACTTTATCTCTGAGTCAAAGGGCACCTCGTGTACTAGGACACAAAATGCTGTGGGCCACTGAGTTTAACATGCAAGGATGAAGAGTTCTTATGACAGGAGCTGGAGAAGGCTCAGCAGTTAAGAGCATGCACTGCTCTTGGAGAAGACCCAAGTTTGATTCCCAGAACCCACAGTGGCAGCTTATAACCACTGTGACTCAGCTTCAGGGGATCCGACGCCCTCTTCTGACCTCCATGGACACCTGAACTCACCTACTTGTACCCACACAGAAGTGCATAAACAAAAATAAATCTTTTTTTAAAACCTCCCCCTTTTATTTTACCACTAGAAAGTAAAAGCTAGTTTTGATCTACTAAAGAAAGAGAGGAAGCCCTTTCTTAGGGATAGAAGCTTCCAAAACTAAGCTACAGTAACCCTTGTTTCTTTGTAAACTGATTATCTCAAGTAGTTGTTAAAGTCACAGAAAACTAATACACATATTGAGCAAATAAGCACTAAATGGGGGCATGCTCAGGAAAGTCTGAGACTTTCACAATTATATTATGCCTCACCTTCCCTTCTCATAACCTGTCAAGTCCTCAAAGACAAGGTCTGCATCTTGTCCAGAATTGAAACACACTGTGAAATAAGGCAGGCATGGACTCTAACTCTACCTTCAACCCAGTCTGCCTACATCAATTCAGGTGTTTATTGTTGGTCTATCTTTTTGTTTTGTTTTGTTTTGAGAGGTTCGTTTTTATTTTTGAGACAATTCCCGCCCCCTGTAGTCCAAGCTAGCCTGAAACTCACTATGTAGACCAGGCTGGACTCCATTTCACAGAGATCCACCTGCCTCTGCCTCCCCAGTGCTGGGATTAAAGTTGTGTGTCACCACGCCCAGTGGTGTCTTAAACTAGGTGTCTTAACCTGTTTTCTTTAAGACAGAAACATGCATATTTTCCTCCTAGGTTGGTATGAAGATCAAATAAAATAAAGAGTAGGCAGCAATTGACACCTAGTAGATATTCAAAAGACATTTATTCCTTCCTCTTTTTGCTCAGTGCACTTGTTGTTGCAAGCCCACAGTAATCAGAACAGGATTGTGTGGAATATATGCCAAATTAATATTCTCAAAATAAATGTAAATGAATGCACTGCAATGAGTGTGCAGTTGGCCAGCTATAAAGTAAAAGGACAGAGTTCCCAAGACCAGCTTCACTTCTGATGCCAACTGAATATTCAGGAGTTTCTCAAAACTCGAGACTTCAGTCATTTTCTAGATGAACTGACAGGACTCACTGATCACTGCCACATTCACCACCCAGTTCGTTACAGAGAATGAACAGGGATGAAAATCATCCCAGAGAAGTAGTGCATAAGAAACCAGTGGTACATAAGAAAACCATCCCAGAGAAGTAGTACACAAGAAACCAGTAGTACATAAGAAAACCATCCCAGGGCTGGAGAGATAGCCGAGCGGTTAAGAGCACCGACTGCTCTTGCAGAAGACCCAGGTTCGATCCCCAGCACCCACATGGCGGCTGAGAACCGTCTGTAACTCCAATTCCAGGAGAACTCCAGTTCCAGGAGAATCCGACGCCCTCTTCTGACCTCCACAGCATTTCATGACACGAGTGCACAGACCTCCATGCAGACAATACATTCATACAAATAAATAAATAAATAAATAAATTAATTAATTAATTAAATTAAAAAAAATAAAAGAAAACCATCCCAGAGAAGCAGTGCATAAGAAACCAAAGGTTCGGGTGAGAGACGCCCATTGTTCTTTCTCCACATGAGCATGTTCCTCTCCCGGTGTCCATCTGTAACCAACCACACAGAGTACCACCAAACAAGGAGACTCACCTGAGCCTCAGGGGCCAGAGGGTTCACTGAGGGTCCATTATGTAGGCTGGATAGATGGATGGATGGGTGGATGGGTGGATGGATGGATGCATGCATGCATGCATGGTTGGATGCATGGATGCATGGATGGTTGGATGGATGGATGGATGGATGGATGGATGGATAGATGGATGGATAGAGGGTGAATGGATGGATGGATAGATGTGTGGGTGGGTAGGTGGGTAGATAGGTGGATGCATGGATGCATGGATGCATGGATGGTTGCATGGATGGTTGCATGGATGATAGATGGGTGGATGGGTGGATAGATGAGTGGATGGATGGATGGATAGATGGATGGATGGATAGATGCATAGGTGGGTAGGTGGGTAGGTGGATAGATTTGTGGGTGGATGGGTGGATGGATAGGTAGATAGATAGATAGATAGATAGATAGATAGATAGATAGATGAATAGATGGGATAGATAAATGAGATGGATGGATGAATAGGTGGGTGAATGGATGGATGGATGGATGGATGGATGATGGATAGATGATAGATACGTGGGTAGATGGGTAAATGGATAGGTGGGTGAATGGATGGATGGATGGATGGATGGATGGGTAGGTGGGTAGGAGGATAGATGGGTGGATGGGTGGATAGATATATGGATATGTGGGTGGATGGATAAGTGGATGGATAAATGGATGGATAGATGGATGGATAGGTGTGGTGGGTAGGAGGATAGATGGGTGGATGGATGAATAGATGGGGTAGATAAATGAGATGGATAGATTAGGATGGATGGATAGATGGGTAAATGGCTGGGTAGATGGATATGTGATGGAATATCCAAGTCATTGATATAGCCTCCAGGTCAACTACAGAACCCAAAGCTTCTCTCGATGTCACACAGTTGGTTTTTCACTTATTACTCTCTAACTAGACCAAAGAACCAAGCAAAAAATAATGAGCTCCCAACAGTCAAGGGCAACGGCCAGTCTTCCTTTAGAGGACAGTTAAACCTTTCAGTGCACAACCATCTGCTGCATTTGTATTCACACAGCTAATACAGATTGTATATAAATTTACAAGGGACTGGCAAGATGGCTCAGTGGGTAAAAGCCTGACAACTTGAGTTCCATCTCCTTGACAGACATGTTGGAACAAATTCTTGAAAGTTGTTCTCTTACCACTGCATCTGTGCCCATATACATACACATACACACATACACATACACATACATATATACATACACACATACACATATACATACACATATACACATATACATACACACATACATACACATATGCATACACATAGATACACACATACATATATCCATACACAGATATATATATACATACACATAAACATATACATATACATACACATACACACATACACACACATACACATACACATACACATACATATATACATATACATACACACATACATATACATACATATACATCCATACACATACACATATGCACACATACACATATACATACACATACACACATAACATACACATATACATATACATACACACATATACATACACACATACACATACATTCACACATAACATATACATACACATACACCCATCCACAAATTAATAAGTGTAATCAATTTTAATTAAATTTACAAAAATTGTAATAAATCAAACCAACCTTGGCAGTCAGCATTGAATGCAGTAGAATCTAAGTGTTCCATCCTGTGCATTCTTCTGTATTGCTGGTCTTTAATAATGATACCATGTCTGATGGGCCACATGTGTCTATAAATAGGATGGAATCTGCTGACTCCCTTGGTATGGAATGCCATGGGCTGGCCGTGTCACAGGAATCCAGGGTTGGGAAATCCCAATGAAGCCACAATGCCAGAGCACAGAAGCAAGGTGAAGGAAGGAAGATACATGAGGAGAGAAGGGATCATTAGCCAAGGCTTGCCAGAAGGTCGGTGGGGACAGTGGCCAGGGTGGCCACCATAGAGCTCGGGTCTGGGCACTGAATATGGAAAAGGGCAGGTGAAGTCGGAGGATCAGGAAGAGCTTGGTTCTCCATTTTAGGCCTCTTCCTCTGCCCAGATCCCTGGCCAATAAAACAGCAGTGCCATCCATCACTCCCACAGGTCACTCTACAGCTTTGTTCTGTCCTCCTGTGCTGGCCACACTAAGGAACATCCAGCTCGTCCTCCCACTCCTTCCTGAGGGAAAACCCTACTGCACTGCATAGTGCAAAGCTAGACCACCTACCCCCCTCACTCGACAAGATACATTCTTAGACCTTCATTTCATGGGGCCCGGTGGTCTCAATAGAGGCAAACCTGGAGGTTTTCATGCGAGAAAAACAGCCTTTTCTCTGGACAGATGTTCTTATAAAATCGGTGATGAACGAGGCAAGCTTAGAAAAGCTACCTCCCAGAGAACCAAACCAGAAATCACTTTGAAACCATAATCCAAACACATAGTGGCCTAACTCATCCCCTCCTCTACTGCTGGTTTCCTTTTTGGAAGAGCTGCAGGCTTTCAGGAACCGCAGTGCTGCTGGAAGCCCTCAGTGAATGAATGTGATGATTAACCGTCATTCAGAGAGTCCTCGGTATGACCTTGCAGAGGACAGGCCCCATTCTATAGATATGGAATAAGGGGAGCCAAGGAGCCAGGGAGCCAAGAAGCTCATGGCTATACGCCACAGAGGGGAGGAGCATGGGTCCAAGCCAAGGGCACGCAACGTCATATCTGAGTCTTAGCAGAAGGTGCTTCAAGCTGCAGGTTCTCCAGCTCAGCCTACAGCTGGCCCCGACTCGTCTGCTGCCCACTGAGGTATGCTTGGTGGGGTCCTTACAGGCTTTGTCTTCCAATTCAACACCACCCTAGCTCATGCTAAGGTTATCTTAGGGGTGCATTTTCTAAGCAGACAAAGAAACTGAGTCTGACAGACAGAGGAATTTCACTCCTTTTCAGGTATGGAAGTCAGTTTGAGAAGTTGTTATTTGGCTGTGTCCAGCTAGGGACAGCTGAAGAGGTTAGCATGAGGCTGAGCTCAGAGTCCTGGGGAGACCCAGCATCGTGACACTCCATGGGGCTCTGCAGCCACTTGGAACCCTCCTCTTACCACAGGCATGAAGGCTGCTGATTGATATGGATCCCACCCAATGACTGATGAGTCAGGGAAAGAACCAGGGTCTTGGTTATTTGGCACCCTGAGAACCAGAGCCCTAGTGAGCAGAGTCAGGTAAGAAAGCAACTGCCAAAAGGAAGAGGGGAAGGGAAGGAGGACAGAAGAAAGAGGGAAGGAAGTTGGAAGGAAGGAAGGAAGGAAGGAATGACATCCCTTTAGCTATAAAACCACTGAGTACCATCTCTGATAAGGACCCATAGGTGATAAGGGACATTTCTGTCTCCCTAAACCTGCCACCCAGGACTCTGCCTTCCCAGTGACCTCAGCCAAGAGTCTTTAGTGCCTGTCACATAGAGAGTTCCCAGACCTCACAAGCAGTTGGCTGGCCCACAATTACTACCTGTAGCTTGTGCTATTCTGCCTCCAGGGACAGCTGGAGATCTGCTGAGCTGCAGGACAGACAGTAAGATGACCAGGAGGGGGCAGGGACAGTGAAGCACAGTGGCCACTCACCTAGAGAGGGTCACGATTGTCACCAGGTGACAGTGATGAAATGGGAATGCTGAGTGAGTGTACCACCTACCATGTGCTGAATAACCATCCCCAAATATGCTCAAAGACAGCTTGATATGAAAGGAGACACGCAGGCCCAACGTCACACTCACTGCATCAGTGACATGGGGTGACACAGGATGAGGTCAGGTGGTGACTGCTAAGAGAGGCTGCCAAGCATTGAATGAAAGAGTCAGGACCCTAAAATATCCAGGCAAGATAACATGACTTTAACAAGTTAAAACTTTAAAGGGGGCTGGGCGTGGTGGCGCACGCCTTTAATCCTAGCACTTGGGAGGCAGAGGCAGGCGGATCTTTGAGAGTTCAAGGCCAGCCTGGTCTACAGAGTGAGTTCCAGGACAGCTGGGGCTACAGGGAGACCCTGTCTCAAAAAGACCAAAAAAAAAAAAACTTTAAAGGGGATAGATGGTGGCAAGTTCTGTGTTTGGGCCCTGAAACATAGCTGCATGAGTCCAAGGACAGGTGGCGCAGGCTGGCAGAGGCACGGGTGACAAGAGATGGGGCACAGGAGGGTCCTGGGCGTGAGCAAGGTATAAGGTGTTTAGAATGTCAGAACGTTTGCTCATGCTCGGAGCAGAGACCCTCCATCCTTTAACGATTGGAAAATACTGAGGACAGTGGAGGTGGAGAGGAGAGAAGGGGAGCTAGAGCCATGTCACGTGAGCCATGGTCGAAAGAGCTATGTTTAGCCTGCAGGCTCAGCGTGGGGGGGGGGGGTGGCGGCAGAGCTGCCTCCCAGCATCTGAAAAGCTGTCAGAAAGAGAAAGGAAGAGGAATTGCAACGTGTCCTGTCCGGCTCCACAGGGTGAATCCAGGGCAGTGTCAGTGATATCGAGGAGGATCTGGGCGCTGGAAAGCGAAGATTGGTACTGACGGGTAGTCACTGTTGTCGGTAATAAGACCAGTTCTCCTCAGAGAGAATGTGCTCCCCGTCATTGGGAGGAATCAAGCAGAGGCAGTCAACTACCTGTAAGGAGTACTCCAGTAGATCTGAGCTAGCCAAGATCAGCTTCCTGGGCCACTGATCTCCAGGAATGAAGCCTTTTCTTTGGAACCATGAAACAGGCCTGCCTCTGTATAGGTGACTCAAAGTAACTTCTCGATCCTCTGGCTGAAGACAGAGGCCACACACTTTCAACCACTGATGTTCGTGGGTTCCTTTTCCTAAATTCAGCTCGTGAGGCTTCACTCCAGCTGGAGCTCAGGGACAAGGGCCCAAGACTGTTCACAAGATAATTAAGTTCAATGCCACCAGCCCTTGGCTCATCCCAAGGAACACAGAAGCCTTGGGCAGGGCCATGCTCCTCAAATTACCATTCTTACTTCAGAGTCTGGACTTTTGTCTCCAAGGACCTGAACTTCAGCAAGGTGATTCATTCCAAACGCTGACCAAAATAGAACTGAGCACTGAGAGCCGGAAAGGAGGTGCTCAGTCAAGGACACAGGCCATTGGCCTCCACCACCCTTGGCAACTTCTCCCTCCATGGATGGCTACAGGTGCTCTGTTCTCAATGAATTTGGGGGTGACAGCAACCCCAAACCTGAGTAAGAGGTGACACACAAGGTAGGCAGGCAGCTCTGTGTCTGAGCAGTGGGGAAGTTCAAGCAGCGAGATCTTGGCGCACAAGGGCTTCCTCCCAACACCTGTTTCCTTCAGCTAGCAAGCAAGTGCCCAGGGAATGCGCTGGTCTCTATTCTAGCAGTGGAGAAGGAAGGGACGAACAAGCGGACATCCTGTCCTGTGGCATCCCAGGACAACAAAGCCCAGAGATGTTGAGTGACTTGGCTAGGGTCACAGAGAACCAGTGTTAGGCAGCAATATCCTCTAAATTGAAACGCTCAGTCTTGGATGAAGCTTGATAAGACTCAGAAGGTCTAAGTCCTTGACACTCAGGAAGTAAACATCTCACAAGTCTCGTGAACTCCCTGACACCAGGTGCCAAGCTTGTTCCCCAAGGTTATGAAAGTAGTGAGGAGTGGTAAGGACAGGAGACTTCAACATGTTGAGCTGCATGCAAGTCAGAGAACTCCAGGGTCCCGGCTTCTGAACATCCTCATCCATGCTGAGATGGGCTTCTGGTGTCACTGTGTTCTGAGCTAGACATCTCCAGGAATCCCAATGAACTCGCTGGTTCACCAAATTAAACTTTGGTGCTGTGGGAACTTCGGTCTGCCATCACTTCCCTATTTGAAAGGAGTGGACTGTTTTCGAATCTCCCCCAGAACAGTGTCAAACAACAATCAGCAAAGATGAAGATGAGAACCAGGTTTCCTTCTACACTGAGTTCCTAGAAAAGTCACCCTCTGGCAGCCCCAGGAAGGCCCCGCCCCCTGACCTGTCATCCCTGGGACCTCTTTTATTCAGGGGATTCCAGTGTGCCGAGAACAAAGTTTCCTTTAAGGAAAAAAGTATACAATGTGCATACTAAAGGAGGCAGGTGGGAGCCAGGGGAGGAGAGGGCACCTGGGGTGCTCCGAGTCCAAGAATACTGTTGAATCCTTCCCAAATGTCCCCTCCAGGGAGAACGACACACAGAGAGACATGGGAAGAGAAAGATGGAGACATGGGAGAAAAAAGGATGTAGCTGTCCGAGATTTGAGATCTCCTGAGCCCAGCAGAAGGTACCCGGGCGCGGGCTGAAGAGCCCCCCCCCCCGCCCCGCCAACTGAGATTACGAAGAAGCATCTGAAGGAGGCAAGCAAAGCAAGCCTTCAACACAGTGAAGAGGCATTTAGGACTCACATTGGAATACAGGCAAGGAGAAGCCCAGGTCACGAAGAATAGACTACAGTGGAAAGGGGCAGGATAATCCCATGCCAAGCTTTACCAACCCTATGGAAGACTCGTGCAGTGGGATCCCTCTGGGGATGCCCCAGGACACAGACATCAGAAACACAATTGGGAACATACTTAAAGAACTACAAGATCATAAAGAACAAATTAAAGAACTAAGAAAAGAGAATGAGGAACTCAAGAAGGACAAGAGCAGAAAAGACAAGCCCGGAAGGAAGTAGACCATCTGCAAAGAGCCCACAATAGCTGAAAAAAAAGAGAAAGAAACCCAACCAGCAAAACAAAGACAGCACTCAAAAAGATTGAGCAGCCCCTCCAAAAAGAGACGAAACACTAAAGAAATCAAGAAGGAACGAAAAGCGAAATCACACACTTCATTCCATCTCCCCAAGAAGGAAGAAATGAAAAAGCCCTCACCAGCACAAATGCGGAAGCCGAACCAACAGCTAGATCAAACCTGGAAGATAACACAAGAACAACTAAAAACCTCCGGAAAGACTCTTACTTGAAAAATGTACAAATAATCAATCAAAAATGTCGCCCAAACACTCCCCAGGACCTGGTAGTGACTACTGACAAGATCAAACCAGTATCAAAGCATCATAGCGCACATAACGAAGGACGAAGAACTAGAAAACATCCCAAGAGAATTGGTATTGATCAGATCTTTCAACAAAACCACTAGATAAAACTCTCCACAAAACTACTAAAAAACGGCACAATCCACCCATACCATACAGTCAGCACATACACTACCTACAGCACAACTCAGCAAAAGAAGGTTCTCCACCGCCACTCATAGCTGAAATGCTAGACACCCCAAACAAAGACACAAACTCCTTAAAGCGACCAAGAGAAAACCCCACAAGTGACCCCTACTTACTGTTGGGAACAAAGGCGGAAAACCCATCAATTCCTAGAATATACTACAAAACGGACTCTCTCAACTGCAAAACAATGAAAACAATCAAGAAACCTGGAGCAAAGCGCTATCCCTCAGTGTCACCTAGGTAACAAAACATTCCCCTAAC
>VZQC01013272.1:1128120-1150898 GCA_009823505.1 Rhizomys pruinosus | reverse complement strand
AAATGTGGTACATCTACACAATGGAGTTCTATGCAGCAGTAAAGAAAGACGACATCACGAGCTTTGCAGGAAAATGGCTGGAGCTAGAGGACATCATGCTGAGTGAAGTAACACAGTCCCAGAAAAACAAACGATGAATGGTATCCCTCATCTGTGGATGCTAGTGCCAATTACCCAGTTGTAAGTATTTCTTGTGTAGGGCCCCCTGGAAAAAAAAAAAAAAAAGGATGTAGCTGTCCAAATGAGCAAACTACATTTAAATCCTCAAAGAAATAAACCAATCTGAGATGGATTTGTGCCTCAGACTCACATCAGGCTTCAACCTCATCCATTCAGAAGTATTTGCAATGAAACCATAGGATTCCACAGAATAAGCAATTGAAGTCCAGAAAGGAACGTGTTAAGAGCCAAGATGACTTAGTACCAATTGTTGAAAGTGGGGACTGGGAATAAGGGGTGCGTTGTATGGATCATCCTCTCTGGAATATATTTGAAACTTTCTACAATTCAAGATGAAAGAACACATTGTGGATATTCTGAGTATTGCCACTAATGCCAAGCCTAGGAAGAGGTTATAGGAGGGTGGAATACAGAGCAGATGCCTATATTGGTGTCCTTAATTATGCTCATGTTTGAGTCTTCCTGAGAAAAATGCTACTGAGCATGGCAGGAAGTAGGAAAATCATTCATTAAAGACATGACAAGCTGGGTGTGGTGGCACATGCTTTTAATCCCAGCACTTGAGAGGCACAGGTTGGCTGATCTCTGTGAGATGAAGGCCAGCCGGGTCTACACAGCAAGTTCCAGGCAAGCTGGGGCTTCAGGGAGATCCTGTCTCAAAAAGACAAAAAAGAAAAGAAAAGAAATAAGACATGACAAAAATGTTGCTCTTTCAAAAAAGAGTTGGCCATGGTGCCACGAGCTGGGGTTGTAATTCCAGGATGGGGAGGTACAGTGGCTGATTTTGGTTGTCAACTTGACACAAGTTGCTCAGCTGAAGAACAACCTCCATCAGAAGGGCCTGTGGACATGCCTCTGGGGCTTTTTCTTGATTGCTGATTGATATGGGAAGGTTTTGAATGGCCCAGCCCACTGCGGGCAGCTACATCCTTCAGCAGGTGGGCTGGGCGTTATTAAAAAGGAGCTGACATGACCCTGGGATCAAGCCAGCAAGCAGCACTCCTCTGCAGTTTCTAGCTCAAGCTCCTACCTTGAGTTCTTCCCTTGGCTTCCCTTGATGATGGACTTCAAGCTGAAAGATAAAATAAACCCTTCCCCCAAGCTGCTTTTGGTCATAGTGTTCATCACAACAGTGAAGCAGCATCAGACAGGAGGCAAAGACAGACAGCTCGCTGGCCAGCCACCCTAACCTGATCATCGAGTTCTAGGCCAGTAAGGAAAAACCCCATCTCAAAAACAATGTGGGGGGCTGGAGAGATGGTTCAGCAGTTAAGAGTACTGGCTGCTCTTGCACAGGAACTTGTCACGTGCAGCAGTCTCGCCAGCAAGAACTTCACGTGGACAACAGGATTCTTCTGCAGCAGTATTTATTGTGCACACAGCTCTTTTGTGAGAAGGACCCCGAAATGGGGCAGAAGCACTGCTTATATAGCAGTCCAGAGGGTTCGTGTATGCTCTGGATAGGTGCACTGTCCCGATGCCTCATTTGCATGTTAAAGGTGGGAGCTTAGGGACTAGTAGTCATGCGCAGTTTCTCCAATGCAAAGGCAACGGCGGGAAACGGCTTGTAGTGACTCAGGAAGTCGGCGCCATTTTTAAGGTGTGGTCGCGAGCGACACAGCACACTCGTGCAGGCTACCAACAGGAACTGAGTTTGATTCCCAGCACCCACATGGAGACTAACAACCATCTATAACTCCAGTTCTAGGAGATCCAACATCTATTCTGACCTCTGTGGGCACTGCATGACATGTGTGCACTTACATGCATGCAGGCAATACATTTGTCCACATAAAAAATTAAAATAATAAAAATAAAATACAGAAACAAGGTATACAGCATCCTGGGTTGACCTCTGGCCTCCACACACGTGCACATGTACACACCCACAGACATGTACATATGCACACAATGTCGTTCATTGTTATCCTTTCCAGTAGACCAGCTGTCTAGTTGGCCTCCTTGGTAAGGAGAGGCTTCCTACCCAAAACCTCTAAAGATGGAGGAAGTCAAGGGACTTTCTACACAATGATTGCTATGCTAGGCTACTGTGCCCTCCTGTACCCAGGCTGCAGTGATGCCCCCAGCAAACCTGCCTGAACACAAGCAAGCCATGGGCAGAGCCTGGCCCAGCCTGCACCCAGTGGCTCACATGCCATACAAGCTTTGTCTGACAGCACTGGCCCTTCTGTTGCCTGCAGAAGCCAGGCTGGAAGGCCAAGCTGATGAGCTGTTAGCTCAATTTTACCTGGGACCTTCTGTTGATGTCTGTTTCCACAGGTCCTGAGTAGTGCAGATGCTTGGTGTCTACATCTGTCCGAAGATATTACAGCCTGTCAAAGAGTATGGTGAGGACCAAGGCCAGAGGGAGATGGCACTGTGAGGCTGAAATCTGTCCATTAGACCAATCTACCAGATTGGAAGATCTGCTCTCTTCAGGTCTTGATGTTTGCATCCAGTGTGTCACTTTGGTACAACATGCCTTTAAAACCTACCTAACACCTCTAAGAAAGAGAGGATGCCTCAGGCCCAGAGCACCTGCAGGAAACAGGCCTGAGTGATTCTCGAGAAACAGAGATGAGTTTAAAAGTTGTTGAAGCTGGCACGGTCCTCCCTGAAGCCACACAGCATCATTCAACACGAGATAGCACGCAGAAGGGGAAGTTGAGTGGTGAGAGCCCACTTGGGATAGGCAATCAACTTTTCTAGTTCCACCAAAGCACAGGACACAGGAACATAACTGTTTTGTTTTTAACACGTTTCCTTACTCATTAAGCCAAGAATTCTGGGTCAGTGCTTAAGTTTTCCTGTGAATCCAGCTGGTCTTCTTTATCTCTGACAGTTATAATCATCGTGGTCATCACCACTGCCATCCTCACTGTCATGACCACACCCACTGCATCATGTCCACATCACCAGCAGCCTCAGGATCATCCTCATATCAGCACCATCCTCACCATCCTCACCATCTTCCCCATCCTCCCCATCCTCCCCATCTTCCCCATCCTCCCCATCCTCTCCATCTTCCCCATCCTCCCCATCCTCACCATCCTCCCCATCCTCCCCATCTTCCCCATCCTCCCCATCCTCCCCATCCTCTCCATCTTCACCATCCTCCCCATCCTCCCCATCCTCCCCATCCTCCCCATCCTCCCCATCCTCCCCATCCTCCCCATCCTCCCCATCCTCCCCATCCNTGGGGAAATGGACAGAAACATTCCCTTAAAGGTAGGAACCAGCAAGGCTGCCCCCTGTCACCACCCCTCCTCTTCAATATCAGTGCTTGAAACACTTGCTTAGAGCAATAAGGCAAGAAAGAAAAGTTTAAGGAGTACTAACTTGGAAAAGTGGAAGTCAAACTATACCTATTTGCTGATGATATGATTGTCTTACTTAAAGGGATGCTAAAACCCCACCAGAAAACTCATAGAAAACGTATTAAACTGCTTCAGAACAGTGGCAGGTTACAAAATTACCCTTAAAAAATCAATGGCATTTCTTCTACACCAAAAACAAAGGCACACGGAGAAAGAATCAAAAAGACCTTCCCACTCCCAATAGCCCCTCAAAAACACAATACGATACTAGGATAACAAATTTAACCAAAGACACCAAAAACACCAAAGACCTCAACAACAAAAATTTTAAAACCTTAAAGAAACAAACCGAAGAAGACCTCAGAAGATGTAAAAACCTCCAATGCTCATGTATTTGGGAAATTTAACATTGTAAAAATGTCCATTGTAACCACAAACCTTGTATCGCTTAACGCAATCCCAATCAAATCCCCAAAGAGTTTCGGCACAGGCTTGGAAAAACCAAAAGTTTTCTTAATTCATTTGGAAACAAACAAAAGACCCCAAAATAACCAACTTAAACCTGCGTGAAAAGAGCTACACAGAAGCATCTCTATACCAGACTTTAAAATATACTACCGGGGCCGACTGTCCTTAAAAAACCGCCTGGTACTGGCCCAAAAAAAGACCTGTGAACAATGTAACAAAACCGAAGATCCACATCTGAGCACAATTACACTTTTTCAAGCCTGCTCATTATTTGACACGGGGGCTCCCCCGAAAACAAAAACCCACAATGGAGACAAGACACGCATCTTCAGCAAGTGGTGTGGCCAAAAAATGCTCCACCACTTGTAGAAGAATAACTTTAAACCCCTACCTCTCGCCCTGTTCAAAAACAACTCCAGAGTGATTAAAGACCTCAACGTGACACCCCAAACCCTGAAGGCGACAGAAGAAAACGTTGGCAGCAGCACTACAAGGTATAGGTATTGGAAAAGACTTCCTAAATCCGCCAGCAATGCACAGGAAATTAGGTCTACAATTGACAAATGGGACCTATCAACCCTAAAACGCTTCTGTACATCAAAAGAAAACAATTCAAGGAAGTGAAGAGAAATCCACCGAGTGGGAGGAAAGGGGAAAACCTTCACCGCAGTTACATTGGACAAAGCATTGATTTCCAGGAATATTATTAACACTACTCAAAAAACAAAGAAAAAAGGCAAAACAATTGACCCACTCAATAAATGGAACAAAGAAAATTGAACGGCGGACTCACAAGTGAGGAATTAGGAGAGTCTGAGAAACCCCTCAAGAACTGCTCAACCTCACTAATCATAAGGAACTGAAATGAAAACTACTTTAAGATATCATCTTACTCCACTACAACTGGCTAGGATCAAAAAACCACATTAATTGATTTAACCAAGTGGGAGAGGTTGTGGGAAAGGGTAACACTCCTCCACTGCTGGGGGGTAATGTAAACTCATACAGCCCTTATGGAAGCAGTGTGGAGAACCCTTTGAAAACTTGGATGAACTTGCCACCCGACCAGCCATACCACTCCCTGGGGCATTACCCTCACGAATTTGCCACCACAGAGATACATGCCACGGCCATGTTATGCCAGTTCTCTTCACAATCGCAAGGAGCTGCAACCAACCAACCTAAATGCCCCCAACTGACGAGTGGATAGAGAAAATTTGGTCCATCTACACAACGGAATTCTATGCCCGCAGTTAAAGAAAGATGACATCCATGAGCTTTGCAGGAAAATGGTGGAGCTACAGAGGGACATATGCTGGGAAAGTAATACAGTCCAGAAAAACAAACGATGACATTGTATCCCTCATTGTGGATGTACGTGCCAATTACCCAGTTGTAAGTATTTCTTGTGTAGGGCCACTGAAACAAAAAAAAAAAAGTGATGTAGCCCGTAAAAATGAGCAAACTACATTTAAATCCTCAAAGAAATAAACCAATCTGAGATGGATTTGTGCCTCAGACTCACATCAGGCTTCAACCTCATCCATTCAGAAAAGTAGGATTTGACAAACCATTAGGATTCCACAGAATAGCAACTTGAAGTCCAGAAAGGAAAGTGTTAAGAGCCAAGATGGGGGATAGTACCAATGTGATTTGATAGTGGGGACTGGGATAAAGGGGTTTGCGTTGTATGGATCTATCCCTCCTCTGGAATATATTTGAAAACTTTCTACAATTCCAAGATGAAAGAAAAAGAACACATTGTGGATATTCTGAGTATTGCCACTAATGCCAAGCCTAGGAAGAGGTTATAGGAGGGTGGAATACAGAGCAGATGCCTATATTGGTGTCCTTAATTATGCTCATGTTTGAGTCTTCCTGAGAAAAATGCTACTGAGCATGGCAGGAAGTAGGAAAATCATTTCATTCAAAGACATGACACGCGGGTTTGTGGTGGTCCATGCTTTTAATCCAGCACTTTGAGAGGCACAGGTTGGCTGATCTCTGTGAGATGAAGGCCAGCCGGGTCTACACAGCAAGTTCCAGGCAAAGCTGGGCTTCAGGAGCTCCTGTCTCAAAGACAAAAAAGAACGAAAAGAAATAAGACATGACAAAAATGTTGCTCTTTCAAAAAAGAGTTGGCCATGGTGCCACGAGCTGGGGTTGTAATTCCAGGATGGGGAGGTACAGTGGCTGATTTTGGTTGTCAACTTGACACAAGTTGCTCAGCTGAAGAACAACCTCCATCAGAAGGGCCTGTGGACATGCCTCTGGGGCTTTTTCTTGATTGCTAATTAATATGGGAAGGTGTAGGATGGCCCAGCCCACTGCGGGCAGCTACATCCTTCAGCAGGTGGGCTGGGCGTTATTAAAAAGGAGCTGACATGACCCTGGGATTCAAGCCAGCAGCAGCACTCCTCTGCAGTCTCTACAGCCTCAAGCTCCTACTTGAGTTCTTCCCTTGGCTTACACATGCCATGATGGACTTCAAGCTGAAAGATAAAATAAACCCTTCCCCCAAGCTGCTTTTGGTCATAGTGTTCATCACAACAACAGTGATGAGCAGCATCAGCCAGGAGGCCAAATGACAGATCCAGCTTCGCGGCCAAGCCACCCATAACATGATCATAGATGTTCTAGGCCAGTACGGGAAAATACCCCCATTCCTCAAAAACTAATGTGGGGGCGGAGAGATGGTTCAGCAGTTAAGGGTACTGGCTGCTTCTGCACCGGAACTTGTCACGTGCACGCCAGTTCGCCAGACAGGACTTCACGTGGCCAACAGGATTCTTCTGCGGTAGTATTTATTGTGCACAGCTCTTTGTGAGAAGGACCCCGAAAAGGGGCAGAAGCACTGCTTATAGCAGTCTAGAGGGTTCGTGTCTGCTCTGGATAGGTGCACTGTCCCGATGACTCATTTGCATGTTAAAGGTGGGAGCTTAGGGACTAGTAGTCATGCGCAGTTTCTCCAATGCAAAGGAAACGGGCGGGAAAAGGATTGTGTGGATCCGGAAGGTTCGGCGCCATTTTTAAGTGTGGTCGCGATTGAGAACAAGCACCACTCGTGCCGGCCTACAACAGGAACTGAGTTTGGATTCCAGCACCCACATCGGAGACTACAAAACATCTAAACTCCAGTTCTCGGGGCGATCCACATCTATTCTGACCTCCTGTATGGGCACGCATGACATGTGGTACTTTACATGCATGCATGGCAATACAGTTGTCCACATAAAAAAAATTAAACTATAAAAAATTAAAAATTAAAAACAGAAAAAGGTATCAGGCATTCCTGGGTTGACCTCTGGCTCCAACAAACGGCACATGTACACACCCACAGAAGTACCTGCTGCACACAATGTCGTTCATTGTTATCCTTTCCAGTAGACCAGCTGTCTAGTTGGCCTCCTTGGTAAGGAGAGGCTTCCTACCCAAAACCTCTAAGATGGGAGAAGTAAAGGGCCATTCTACCCATGATTGCTATGCTAGGCTACTGTGCCCTCCTGTACCCAGGCTGCAGTGATGCCCCCAGCAAACCTGCCTGAACACAAGCAAGCCATGGGCAGAGCCTGGCCCAGCCTGCACCCAGTGGCTCACATGCCATACAAGCTTTGTCTGACAGCACTGGCCCTTCTGTTGCCTGCAGAAGCCAGGCTGGAAGGCCAAGCTGATGAGCTGTTAGCTCAATTTTACCTGGGACCTTCTGTTGATGTCTGTTTCCACAGGTCCTGAGTAGTGCAGATGCTTGGTGTCTACATCTGTCCGAAGATATTACAGCCTGTCAAAGAGTATGGTGAGGACCAAGGCCAGAGGGAGATGGCACTGTGAGGCTGAAATCTGTCCATTAGACCAATCTACCAGATTGGAAGATCTGCTCTCTTCAGGTCTTGATGTTTGCATCCAGTGTGTCACTTTGGTACAACATGCCTTTAAAACCTACCTAACACCTCTAAGAAAGAGAGGATGCCTCAGGCCCAGAGCACCTGCAGGAAACAGGCCTGAGTGATTCTCGAGAAACAGAGATGAGTTTAAAAGTTGTTGAAGCTGGCACGGTCCTCCCTGAAGCCACACAGCATCATTCAACACGAGATAGCACGCAGAAGGGGAAGTTGAGTGGTGAGAGCCCACTTGGGATAGGCAATCAACTTTTCTAGTTCCACCAAAGCACAGGACACAGGAACATAACTGTTTTGTTTTTAACACGTTTCCTTACTCATTAAGCCAAGAATTCTGGGTCAGTGCTTTAGTTTTCCTGGAATCAGCTGGTCTTCTTTATCTTGACAGTTATAATATCGTGAGTAATTCACCAACTGCCATCCTCACTGTCATGACCACACCCACTGCATCATGTCCACATCACCAGCAGCCTCAGGATCATCCTCATATCAGCACCATCCTCACCATCCTCACCATATTCCCCATCCTCCACCATCCTCCTCATTCTTACCAATTCGCAGCCATCAGATCCATCTTCCATCACGTCCCATCCTCACCATCCTTCACCCATCCTCCCATTTCACCAGCCTCCCCATACTCACCATCCCTACATCTTCACAATTCCTCCACATCCCTCCCATATAAACATCTCAACATTGATATCACCATCCTTCCCCCCATCATACCAATCATTACACTTCATAACGCACCATACTCCCCCTCCTCACCATCCTACAATCATCACCATCCTCCCATACCTAAATGTCCTCCCCATCCGCCCCCATAAAGAAAAATCATCACAAACTAAGCACAGACGTACCAAATCCTCACAGAAGCAACCATGCCACAAAAAGACTGACACAGCCGCATCCGGCATGCCCCAGACTCAAGACAGAATACAGACTCCCCACTCATCACCATCTACACATCCTCACCATACTCACCGGACGACCCATCCGCCCCCCAGACGAAACAGCCTCCCCAGCCGAACTCAGCCGCCAACTATGCAGACACAGCCGCACCATGCTCACGCACCACGAAGAAAAGACACCATCCGACCCCATACCGCACACATCCGCACCGACGACAAAGCCGCACTCCATCCTGCACAACGTACCGCACATCCGCCAACAGCCGCCCATCCTGCACATGTCCGGAAAAAGAAGCCCCAGACCGCATACGTTGACGAAAAAGACTCACACCAGTCAGCACCGTACCTACCCATGCCTCCCCAGACAGCCCCAGCCGACACCATCTCCCCTCAGACCCATCTGCTACCAGCCATCCCAAGACCGCCCAATCCTCCAGCCGCACCCATACCCCATCGACCCCTAGCATCCACATAACGAACCGTCCTCCCATACCTCAACAAGAAGAACCGGTCACGCCCCTCCGCTCCCCATACTCTACCATACGAAAATGACGCCCCATCATTGCACAGAATCCCCGAATCCTCCCCCAGGATCTCACCAGCATCCGATCCGTGCTACATACTTCACCAGCGAAAATGCAACCAAGCAACAACAGCCACCGCCATCATGCAATGCACGGAACAAGCCGGCCCAAGCACGCCCAGACAGAAACCACGCTAAACAAGCAGAAAAGAAGGAAAGCTGGAACAAGACTGCCAACTAGCAAGCCACAAGCCGAGGACTAGTCAGACCAGGTACGGAAACAGAACGTCAAAAATTAGCTAGAACGAATCGATGATAAGGCGAAAAAGAAGCAACAAAGAAGAAAACTTAGTAAAAAGAAGCAAAATAGAATGGAGCCAGAAGAAAAGCCAAGATAAAAGACCGACAAAGAAGGACAAAGACTCGACATACCAACAAGCCACTCCCCAGCCTCCAAAGGCAGACACAGCATACCCCAGACGACAAAGCCGCACAAATGAGAAAAAGAAGTCCACATTAGCACCAAGCAGCTCCATATTAAACCCACGACGACCTCATCCGCCCAAGCCGCCCAGCCCGCGACCATCCGAACCTCTCATCAAAATACCGAACAAAGCCGCAACATCCTCCCCATCCCCACATTCGCTACATCCCTCCCCCAGTCCTCCCCACTCCTCCAATCCTCCCAATCCGCGCCTCTCCATCTTCACCATCCTCCCCATCCTCACCATCCTCACCATCCTCCCCATCCTCATTATCCTCCCCATCCTCCCCATCCTCACCATCCTCCCCATCCTTCCCATCCTCCCCATCCTCCCCATCCTCTCCATCTTCACCATCCTCACCATCCTCCCCATCCTCACCATCCTCCCCAGCTTCACCATCCTCACCATCCTCCCCATCCTCACCATCCTCCCCATCCTCACCATCCTCACCATCCTCACCATCCTCCCCATCCTCCCCATCCTCACCGTCCTCCCCATCCTCACCATCCTCCCCATCCTCCCCCTCCTCCCCATCCTCCCCATCCTCCCCATCCTCCCCATCCTCTCCATCCTCACCATCCTCCCCATCCTCACATCACCACCTGTGGCCTATGATGTTCTTCCTCCCTGGACCATGAGTGACTGCACATTCCCTGGAACTCTCCAGCTGGACAGCACCCAGGCCCCAGTGGCGGCAGGAATGGGGAGGGAGAAGGTACCCAGGAGCCCAGAGAGAGGTGGAAGGACGACCTCAATAATGAGCTGGGAGAAATTCCATGAGGAAATAAATAAATAAGAAATTCCATGAGGTTTAGTTGGCAATAAGCAAAGGGTTTTATACTAAAACTACCACGCTCCGAGGAGGAAATGGAAGTTGGAGGGTGTAAAGGAGGGTCAGAGAGGAGCGAGTCAAAATGGCTCTTATTGAGAGCAATGAAACTCCCAGGTATGTTTTGGTAAATAGGTAGTGTGACATTTTGTCTGCCCAGTACATCAGAAGGGAGGCCTCAGGGTACGGGATCTCAGGTGGCAAGCAGGGGACCTGCCCATCCCGGCTCCTCAAAGAAGCTTGCAGGACAGTGGGCACGAAACCCCACAGCGCTCGAGCCAAGCAGGGTCCCATCCTGACAGCTCCCCCTTCTTTTTTATTAAAATGGAGCAGCACTGTCATTTTCTCCCAAGGGACTCTCAGGGGTGGCCTGATACTTGACTAGGATACTTCAGGTTGCAACTTCAGCAACTCAGGTTTGAACAAACCAGAGAACACAAAGTGCAACTGTCAAGAGAATCCCTGGAGTAAAAATGGGTCCCAGAAAGGGAAGCACCCAGGTGAGGGGGTCAGAAAAGCAGGAGACAGATGCTTGGGGGTAATATCTGACCCAGAGTTCCTTCCTAAGGTCCTTAAGGGCTTTTACATTTTGTTCCACCACACCAGATTCATTGACATAAAAGCGACATTCCTCCCTGGAGAACACGCAGGTTCCCCCGTGTTCTGAAGTCAAGAGGTCAGGTCCTGCCGGTTCTGCAGCACCACCTCAGCCAGTGAAGTTATTTGTCTCTGGAGCGATTCAAGGCCATTTGTCCTGGATGCCACCGCTTCATCAAGTTTGTTTTGGAAGTCAGCCTCCATGCCCAACAGGCTTTCGCCAGGGTCCCGCCCCCCAGTTCCTGCCTCTACCGTGGAGAGAATGATACCAAAGCTGACCAAGAGTGGAATGAATATATTTCTCTCCTCTGGCGGTCTGGGTGCAGCATCCAAGTGGCTTCCTCCTTTTCATAAAGAAAGAGCTGTGGAGTGACAACAGGCATGCAAAATCCAGAACCTGTAGCACTCACACAAAGGGCGGTGGTGCCATCACACCAAAGAAAGAAGGGGGATTTGACACACAGGGTCCTGTTGATAGGAACATTATGGAGTCACCTGGGGTCGGGGGCCACCATGGGTCTTACTAGACAAAGGGGGAGGGTAGTGAGCCAATCGAAGAGGGAGATGCCATAAAGCACACCGGTCCTGTTGTGACTGGGGCATGTGAGAGACGCACAGAAAAAGCATCGGGAGACGTTGGAGTGGGTGGTGTAATTGAGGCGGTCCTTGGAGTATTCAATATATTGTGGTCACATTAGAGTGGATTGCAGCTTCCCTTCCATTTCGGATTCCTGTAACAAAATGTGAGATTGAGTGAGGATCTGCTGAGAAGTGAGAATGAGCTGGCGAGATGTGAATATCAGTGTCAGGGTGTCTGGCATAGCTGTGGTTGTAGAGTTTAGCCTGTATCCCGCTCTCCAGCCATCAATCCAGGGGTCCTGTATGTTAAATTCAAACTGATTATCTTGGTTCCAGAACATGCTTCCTGGGCTGCGAGCGTTTTCCAACCTGCAAGACCAAAGCCTGCAACCTCCAAAGGTGTTAATTTCTTGTAAACATTGTCCTTTGTTACCATACAGGAAGCAAAGGAAGGGAGCCTGGGATGTTGAGGTGGAGTTGGGGACACAGGAACAAGGACCGCCTTGTGCAGCCATGTGAAGGACAGTCACTAGTCCCTATTACCTGATTTCTTCCTTCCCAGGTTTCTCTGATGAAAAAATCACCAGGTTGGAGGTTGGTCCGCTGGCTGGGCAGGGGCGGAGTTAGGTAGGACTATCATTAAAGGGGCTAAAAGAATGGCAGATGGGGATGCTGGTGGGGGACACATAGACTTTGCAGAAGTGAGGAGGCCGTCAAGTTTATTCCATGTTTTGTTGTTTGGATTCTGGGAGGGTCGCTTCCTCCTCCTCTTTCTTTCATCCTTGAGGGACAGGCCTGCCATTTTTCTGGTCAGCAGGGAGGAATCTGACATTTCTGGCTGGAATCCAAATGGATCACAGACACTCCTGTGGAAAGATGCAAACGAAGCCCCTCCCCGTTGTCAACAGTGGGTCAGGCCCTTTCCACTGACTATCTAGGGAGTCCCTCCACCTGACAAGTGTCTGAGGGAGAGGGAGAGTGCCTGGCGTCTGTCAATGTCTGAGCAGTGCTGGGCATTCTGAGCTCCTGTAAATGTTGAAAACACTGAGAGTCACCAGTGCCATGGCCAGCTGGATGTTAGGAGGGTATTTACCTGCCTTTTGTTTTAATTTTATTTATTTATTTGTGTGTATAAATGTTCTGTCTGTATGTAGGTCTGTGCACCCATGTCGTGCAATGCCACAGAGGTCAGAAGAGGGTGTCGGATTCCCCTGGAACTGGAGTTCTCCTGGAATTGGAGTTACAGACAGTTCTCGGCCACCATGTGGGTACTGGGGATCAAACCCGGGTCCTCTGCAAGAGCAGTCGGTGCTCTTAACTGGTAGGCCATCTCTCCAGCCCCTGCCTTTTGTCTTAATAGTTGGTTTTCTAGGACCTGGTGGGTTCTTCCTGTGATGCTCTGTCCCTGTGGATTATGAGGAATACCTGTATGGTGTGCAGTATTCCATAACCAACAAAAGGATTTGGACTGGGAGCTAGCAAACACCAGCCCATTGTTTGTTTTCAGCTGTTTAGGAAGGTCCATGATGGCAAAGGTAGAGAGAAGATGGGCAGGGAGGTCCTTAGCTCGTTCCCCTGGGTGCTGTAGCCCATATACATTTAGAGTAGGTATCCACGCTGCCATAGACATATTTCTGTCTACCAAAGGAAGCAATGTGTGTAACATCAGTTTACCATAGGGCATTGGCTTTCAGTCCTCTGGGATCAGCTCCTGGAGCCCGTGATGCAGGCCTCTTCACTACAGAGGAGCAGGAGGAGCAAATTCTATGGATACGCTGAAGTTGGGCAGTGGCAACCGCAAGGAAGTGGGAACGGAGAACTTTTAGGTTAGTGTGGGTAGTGGAATGGAATTTTTCTGCTTCAGAGAGAGACAGAACATAAATCCCTGTGGAGGTAACTCGGTTTACAAGAGAGTTGCCTTCAGAAAGAGGCCCTGGCAGGAGGCTGAGCACAGAGATATGCTGTATGAAGAGAGGGTGGGTCCTTTTTTGCAGGAGGGATGAGACAGTAAGGAGAAGAGGGGAAAGAGAATTACTGTCTAATCAGACAAAGGACCTGGCAAGCCAAGGCAGTAAGTTGACCACATAGATACTGTCTGAGAAGAGATTAAGAGGTTGGCTGGTTTCCTTGAGAGCTAGGCAAACAGCATAAAGCTCTCTGTGCTGTGGACAATGGTTAGGAAGGGGTTGAAACAGGATTTTGTGGGTTTGATCTAGGCTATCATAAATTATAGCTGCGGGTCCCCTTTTCCCTCCATCTGTAAAAACTGATGCAGTTCATTCAATGGGTGCATCCAGGAAGAGCTGGGAGGGAGCCAGGTTAATAGTGGAAGAGCAGACACCCATTTGTCACTAGGGTAGTGATTGTCTATTCGTCCTGGGAACCCTGTGAGGCTGATAGCTATGTGACTATGATTGCGCATCAACCACTGGATGTCTGGGAGAGAGAAGGGTGTTATCATGATATCAGGTTCTTTCCCTAAGGTCTGTAGAGAGTGAGCCCTCCCTTTTCTTATCACGTCCTCCAATAGCTGTGTGTAACCATTCTAGAATTCCCTCGGGTTGGTAAAGCACTCCTACAAGGGTGGAGGTGGTATTTAAAATGAGCAACTGAAGGGGAGGGAGGGTGTGAAACACACTAAAGCCATGCTCTGAAGAGCTTGGTTGACTTGCAAGCGCTTCTGAAGCCTCTGCCACCAGCTTTTGCTTAGAGGCTGGTGCCTTGTTGCCTTGCCTTGCAAGAGATCAAAGAGAGGCTGAAGTGTTGTTGTTGGGATCAACAGCCAAGGGTGGAGCCAGTTAAGGTCCCTAGGAAGCTCTGAAGGGACACTAGGGAGAGAACAGGTGGGAAGGAAAGTACAGGTTTAAGCAGCCTTACTCCGGTGAGGGAAATTTCGGTACCCAGGAAACAAATGGGAGGAACCATCTGGACCTGAGCATGGGCTATTTTAAATCCAAAAGCCTCCAGGGATGGTACCAGCCTGTCCCTTAAAGCTGCCAGGTCAGTTGAAAATTTGTCCCAGACTAGCATGTCATCCATATAGTGGAAGACATGAAGGCCTTGTTCTATGTGGGGTTTAAGGGCTGCAGTCACAGCCTCTTGGCAGAGTGTTAGCTGTACCTTGTGGCAGGACAATCCACTCATAACAAGTTGCTGGACTGGAGTTGTTAATGGTAGGTAGGAACTGAGAATGCAAAGCACTTACAGTCCTCGAGATGGAGGGGAATTGAAAAGAAGCAGTCCTTGCCATTGTTGGACTACCTGAGCTGTATCGTGGAGGCCAGTTCAGGGGGACCGAGACAGGACGCATGCTCACTGGACTTCATTTGGAGGAACCATGGGAGGGAAAGACCCCCATGTGGAGCAAAAGTGCAGGATTGATAGTTGTTTGGGATTGCCAAGGAGGAACCTTCGAGCATTTCCTTAAGGAAAACATGGCATCTATTAGGAAAAAAAAAAACCCTCCAATTCAAGTGATATGTGTGTATATATATATATATATATATATATATATATCTATGTATAACTATGTATATATGTATATATACTGTAGCAATACAAGTTGGAGAGAACAACAACAAAAGAACTGAAATAAAACTCTGGAAAGACTCAGAAAAAGATACAGGACACGTATGGCAGAGTGCAGGCACTCGGGTGGGGTGGGGGGCATGGAAGGGGAAGCAATTCTAGATTCAACTGAGAAATGATGTATGACCTATGGAAAAAGTTTAATAATAATAATAAATCTATTTATATTTAAAAAAGAAAAGAAAAGAGGCAGTCCTTGATATCTATGGCTGGCAGAGGGGTATTAGCTGGGATAGCAGAGGCAAAAGGGAGGCCCCTTTGAGGGGCTCCCCATAAATGCATAGTTTTGTTAATGGTGCACAGAGGCACCATCCCCCTGTTGTCTTTTTTTATGACAAACACTGGGGTGTTCCAGAGACTGAGCTGTTCTTTCACTAGATCTTGTAAGGCTATTTATTAATTTTCTCCCCTGAAAAGGGCCACTGCTCGATCCAGACTGGGTCATCTGATTTCTGGTCTAGGCTGGGGGGGGGGGTGAGCATAAGCTGCAGTGATCCTCAGGATTGGGGGCGCTTTTTTCAAAGATGATGGAGGCATTTTCCCCTGGCTAAATGGTCTGTCTGGGTGTGGTTGGTCTCAGGCGAGGTAGCAATGACCACATTGAAAGCCTCCAGAAGATCTCACCCTAGCAGATTGGTATTAGTTGGTGCTACTAATGGGTGAATTCGACCCGTGTTTCCATCAGGGTCTTCCCAGGTGTACACATTTTTGGTGATATAAGACTGTGAGGGTCCTCCTATTTCTAGAAGTCTAGGACCTGGAAGTAGGGACCAGTCAGAGGGAACTTCTTGTTTCAAAATTGTTCTATCTGCCCCTGTATCTATCAGACATTTGAATAGCTTCCCTCCAATTTTTATTGTTAAGGGATGGGAGCCCTCCAAAATGGGCACGGCCTGAAGGGTACATACTGATTTTTCCCCCTTTGCTTCCTGGGCTAGGGGCCACCCGACTGGAAGGTTAAAGGTCCTGGCAGTCTGCCATCCTTATTATACTGTGGATGGCAATCCCATTCCCAGTGGTACCCTTTTCTGCACCAGGGGCAAAGGATTCATTGGGGGGTGGGCAGCATCAGAGAGTTCTTTAGGAGAGACTGACACTTTTGGGCACTCTCTCTTCCAATACCCCTGGCCTCCACAGCTGAAACATTTTTCATTTGCGATGAGAGGCACTGCAAAGGCTTGGGCAAGAGAAGCCTTATGTGAGGCTGTTCCCACGTCCTGAGCTGCCACTAGCTACCCATCATGATGTTCCTCCTTTAACCCCTGGCAGACTTGCTTGCATTCAGATGTCATTCCATCCCAGACAATACTCTTAAGGAGTATTTCCCTAGCTATAGGTTTGGGAATTTTCCTCTCCAGACTGCTTTTAGTTCTTAAGATAAAATCAGACAAGGGCTCCCCAGGTTTTTGTCTTAGAAATAGCAGGGAAGGGGACTGGAGAGATGGCCTACTGGTTAAGAGTGCCGACTGCTCTTACAGAGGATCTGGGTTCAATCCCCAGCACCCACATGGCGGCTGAGAACCATCTGAAACTCCAATTCCAGGAGAACTCCAGTTCCAGGGGAATCCGACACCCTCTTCTGACCTCCGCGGCATCGCACAACACGGGTGCACAAACCTAACATGCAGACAGTACATTCATACACATACAGAAATAAATAAAATTTTAAAAAAGAAATAGCAGGGAGAAACCCACTTGACGCTGGGGAAGGGGGGGTAACTGACCCCAGACTTGCAGAGCACAAAGGCAGACCTGATCAAAATAGCTTGGAGCCAGCCCGCCCTGATGGGTCCCCATGATAAATTCCCCCCTCCCCCAAAAGTTCCTCATAACCCCAGTCAATGTTAGGTTGTGCCGGGTTCCTTCAGACCTGCTGGAGACATTCATCTCTGTAGAGTGCCTCCCATTGAAGAAATAGTGGGCCTGGAAGGGAGGATTGGCAAATGTCTCTCCGGCCCTGGGGAGTGTTAAGAGAGGCGCAAAAGCTCTGGAGAATGGACTCTTTCCATGGCGTTTGAACACTGTCTTCTTGTACTGCCTGCCTGAGTTCTTCAAGTCACTAGCCTGATACAGGTACGAATTCAGGGGATGGCTGGCTTCCTGTTGGAGCTACTCGTGTTGGAGCTACATTAACAAGAGAAGCCTGCAAATTAAGGTCTTGGCTGTCCCTGTCTGGCAGTTGTTCTGTGGTAGAGAGAGAGCGAGCTGGGGGGATGCTGCTTCTGGCTCTTTAAAGAGGAGGCAGTGGAGGGTAGAGGAAGGGATTAGGCTTAGATAAGGGCGGATCTGTTTTGGTGTTTTGTTTAATCTGTTCCAGCACCACAGGGTCTGAGACTGGGTTTCTTGAGGTATGCTTGTTAGAGTCCTCAGGGGATTCCTGGGTCCCAGGGGGATTTTTATCAGAGTCCTGGATTGGGGGGGTGGGGGTGCTGGGATCTGTTGTCTGCTTTTTCTGGAATTCCTGCCTGGCCTGATGAGAGGGCCCTAAACATTGCCTGACCTGGCTAAGAGTGGCAAAAACCTGAGAGAGGGGCTGCACTGCCTTGCACTTCCTGGTGCCTAGCCACCTGCGCCATACTGGTCCATGAGTCTGGATTCCACAAGTCTGCAGAGGATATCTTCGGGGCTACTTTAAGAGTCTCACTCCAGGGGGGCTGGAGAGATGGTCTAGCAGTTAAGAGCACCGGACCGCTCTTACAGAGGACCTGGGTTCGATCCCCAGCACTCACATGGCGGCCGAGAACCATCTGAAACTCTAATTCCGGGAGAACTCTAGTTCCAGGGGAATCCGACACCCTCTTCTGACCTCCGCAGCATTGCACGACACTGGTGCACAAACCTACATGCAGACAGTACATTCATACACATACAGAAATAAATAAAATTTTAAAAAAAGAGTCTCACTCCAGAAGGAGGCAGCTTCCTGGGTGGATATTTTAACTCTTCAGCTCTTAAGAAGTGTTTTTATTTGTCGAACCTGTGGGTCCCTCTGGCGTGTTTGATTGTTTCCTATGATAGAGAAAGAAAGGAGAGATTGATATGTCACATGGCTGTTCCCAGAGGCAGACCCCTGGGGAATTCACATGGTGCACTTCAGCCAAGCCTTGCCCCAAATTTAAGAGTCCAGCAGCCATGCTAAGCATACTTACTGGCTGTTGAGTAACCAGTTTTGCATGACAGAATAGAGAATCTAGATAGAGGGTCTTTGCTGACACCCAGTCAGGTGGTCGGAGGTCCTGTATAGGATGGGGAAGACTTCAGTCAACATGGGATAGTGGCCCCCAAGGGAAGACATCAATTACTTCCTCATCATACTGAACCTCTCAAGACAGTGCAGACTGAAAGAAAAGGTTGGAAGAAAGCTTTTCCCCCACAAGAAACTCAGAGGGACGGGGCACAGCTACCTGTTACCCCAGTCCTCTACTGGACTGGACGGGGAGGGATTACCTTCCCTTCTCTGAACCCTCCGAAAATATTTGTAAAAGAATGTCTCACTCAAGAAAAGCATGAAGTAAAAGTGTCTGCTACTGTACTCCACCCAAAGCAGAGGAGACCTTACCTTTTTTTTCCTTTTGTTCTATGAAAGGCATTAGCCCCACATTGTGGGTGCCAGATGTGGCCTTATGATATTCTTCCTCTGTGTACCTCGATGACTGCAGATTCCCTGGAGTGCCCCAGCCAGACAGCGCACCAGGTCCCAGTGGCAGCAAGGGGGGGCGGGGGGGAGAAGGTACCTGGGAGCCCAGAGAAAGGTGGAAGGAAGAACTCAATAATGAGCTGGGAGAAATTTCACAAGGAAATAATTTGGTTTATTTGGCAATAAGCAAAGGGTTTTATACTAAAACTACCATGCTCCTGAAGGACCCCTGCTCCAAGGTTTTATGCACCCTTAAAATCTGTCTTTAGGAACCATGGTACTGCCATCCTATAAGGCCTCCCCACTTCCTCATACCTTGTGGTGCTTAACTGAGTCATGCCCGCCTGTGTGTCGAGATAAGGTTTCCCTCCCTGCTTCCTCATACCTTGTGGTGCTTAACTGAGTCATGCCCGCCTGTGTGTCGAGATAAGGTTTCCCTCCCTGCTTCCTCATACCTTGTGGTGCTTAACTGAGTCACGCCCGCCTGTGTGTCGCCGGCCTGCGTGCCGAGATAAGATTTTTTTTTATTTTATTACACAACCTTTCCCCCATTTCCCCATACCTTGGGGTCCCTGCTTTTAAAAGTTCCCTATCCCAGTCCCTGGGGGTCGATCTCCTCTGCCCCTGCGTGGGTTACGAGTTCGACCCCAGTGCACTGGTTTCTCCTGAATAAACCTCGTGTAATTGCAGCGAGAATGGTCTTTGGCTGATTTTTTGGGAGTCATTCTATCCCGAGATTTGAGTGAGAGCCACTCCAGTTTCTGAGGGTCTTTCATTCCGGGGAGGAAATGGGGGTTGGAGGGTATGAAGGTCAGAGAGGAGCGAGTCAAAATGGCTCTTACAGAGAGCAATGAAACTCCCAGGTATGTTTTGGTAAATAGGAAGTGAGACATTTTGTCTTATCAGTACATCGAAAGAGAGGCCTCAGGGTATGGGGTCTCACTTGGCAAGCAGGGGATCCACCCATCCCGGCTCCTCAAAGAAGCTTGTGGGATGGTGGGCACGAAACCCCACAGTGCTTGAGCCAGACAGAGTCCCTTCTCAACAACCACCATCCTCACCATCACCACCACCGTTATTACAATTCTCACTATCACCATTTGCTGGTTTGAATGAGAATGCACCCCATAGCCTTGGTCCTCAGTGAGTGGTGCTATTTTTGGAGGTTTTAGAAGGTGCAGTCTTGCTGGAGGAATCACATCACTGAGGTAAACTCTGAGGGTCGTTAGCCTTCCCAGATTTCCCCGGCTCTCTGCTTTCCATGCCTACTTGAAGATGTGATTGCTCAGCTTCCTGCTGCAGCCCCCTCTGCTACCAGGCCTCCCCAACATTATGGACTCTAATCTCTCTGGAATCATAAGCCAAACAAACTCTTCCTTCTATAAGTTGCCTTCGTCATGGTATTTTATCGCAGTAACTAGTACACACCATCATCGCCATTCTTATCACCTTCATTGTCCTATCGCATCAGCACCGTCCTCATTATAGTGCCATTACCATATCATCATAACCATCAGTATCATCACTTTTATGCCTACATCACCATCGTCACTCCCATCTTTTAATCATTATCACCATTCTCACTATTATCACCACCACAGCCACCATCCTATTACCACACTATCATCATCCTCACTATCATCACCACCCTTACCATCACCACCAACATAGCCATCATTACTATCACCACTATCACCATAATAATTGCCATCATCACCATCCTCATCACCATGACCATAACCACCATCAGCATCAGCATCATCATTGAATCCAATCTTATGAACACCATCACCAGCAAGCAATGATCCTATCTCTTAAACACCAGGCACTGTGCTTCAACCCTTCATAAGTCATTCAGCCTGTCTTACAGATGCTGAAACACCTTGGAACAGCCCAGTTACTTGCCCATGTTAGGTGAACAGCAGAGTCAGGATGCAAGCTCAGGTCTTAGGCTACAGCAAAAGTTCTCCATCACCACACCTTCCTATCCTTGGTCCAGTCAGTGACCCAGCTTAGATTTCCCTGTTTCTTTTCTGGGCCTTGATATTATCTAGCTAATCTGTGAGTCTCCTATCTCCCTTTACCCCCATGGAAACCAAGCCTAAGTCCACCAGCAGAGTCTGTCTACACACTGCTTAAATATGGCCTCGCACTGCCCTTCCCTGCCAAAGTCTTTTAAAGGGAACCCACCACCCAGATGGTTAGTATAAATTCCTTGTACCTATTAGGATTCTTCAAAGGAAAGCAAACAAAACAATTCTGAGCAAGCTAAGAATGGAAGAAGGTCCAGGAGCAGAAAGCTCATCAGAAGGTCCCTAGGGAACACCCTGAGCTGAGCTAGGGAACTGCTAAACTATGCACATACTCCTGACAAATCTGCTCCATGCTTGGTGGGCAGTGTTTCTAAGCCACATGGTAGACATCCCAGGAGTTGCTTCTCACACTCAGGTGGATGAGACTGGACCAGAAAAACTTCCCTCCCCTCCACTTTCTGCTTATGAACAGAAATGATTCCTGTAAGCCTCATTGCCCAAGGGCTTTTACCTCTTTCTAACACAGATGAAAGAGGAAAAGCACTCACTGGAAGCAGAGCCTTTTCTAGTTCTAGAGCCACCACCACCAGGTGATGACATGGCCACCCTCCCTCAGGCCGTGGAGGCCACTCCCAGGCCTGATTAATAAGCCACGTTGCTGAATTTCTTGCTGCACCATCAACATGGCGCCCTTCCTGGCAACAGCTGCATGCAGCCCCTCACTGTGATTAGCTGCCCCCTGCGCTGGCTGGGCTTGTAAACAGCATGTAAACATCTATAGAAGCATGTGCAGGCTGAGGACTATGTAACTGCATGATTAAGTTGACCTTTTTGATGATTGGATGCACTCTGATGCTCCCTGTGCTGATTGGTAGAAACTTCCTATATAATCTGTACTGGAAAACAGAGTTTTGAGTTTGGCCCTCTGTCGCACTTATCCTCAGTAGAGTGGGTCGACTACTGGTCAGAGGAAGACCCACACGTGGAGCCTGAACAGGGACCTTCAGACCTACCGAAAGCCTGGAGTTTCAGGTAAGTGATCCCTTCAGTGGGTAATAAAAGGTCACAGCAAGTGACCCCCCAGACCATTTGCCTATGGCAAGCTTGGAGCTTGGGGTAAGTGGTCCCCTCGATGGGTAATTCATGGTCATACCACCACCACCCCACCCCCCAGATCAATTGCCTGCATACTCTGCTCCAGTCACAGGGAATGGAAGTTAGTGAAACTCAGGCCCAGGAAATTTGGAAGACCCTGCTAGGTTCTGCCCCCTGGGTTGATGAAGAGGAAGGGGAACAAGATCTAGAGGGGGGGGCACCAAGGCTGCATGCAGGGCCAGAGGCAAAAAGCAACTGCTTGATCCCCTAAGGAGCTGCCCAGCAGGAAACGTCCACCTTGTGAGCAGCTTCGGACTGAGCAGGAAACAGAAAATGGTGCTGCACCAACATCAGACTCAGCAAGGAAGGGGGCCCGGCCCTCGAACGCCCCGCCACCCACCCCCCCGCCCGCCTTCATCTTCATATCCTTCCTTTCCTCCCTACCCACCCCCCAGGAAGAGCTCAATACTTTCTGGTCTCACCTACTTTGCAAGCAAAGGGACCAGGGATGGGTTGAGGCAGGACATTCCCCCCACACGCTGCATGGGGTTCTCCCTCGCAGGAGTCCCTGCCTTACCATCGGCACCCTGGTCCACGCTTTTCCCGTGAACCTGGTACCAACACCACAATGCCCTTTGCC
>VZQC01013272.1:1077790-1127923 GCA_009823505.1 Rhizomys pruinosus | reverse complement strand
CCCGTTCCCCCCTTCCCCCGTTCCCCCCTTCCCCCCATCCCTGTATGGAGACCCTCTTCCTTGCTCTTAAGACCTTTGTCACCTGCTTCATCTTTTTCTGCTTTAAAACTGTTTTTTGAGATGAAATGAATAACGTGGGATTTGGTTCCAGTGCTCTGGAGGCAGAGGCAGGTGGACTTCGTGGGAGGTTGGAGCCAGGCTGGTCTAGGTATTGTCAAGATAGCCGCTGCTGGGGGACCCTGTCTAAAATAAGCTTGGGAATGTTTTGTGGTTTTATATATCAAAAAGTCCTTAATGATGAGTCAAGATAAACAAATTAGTCTAAAACTGCAGGCAGCTGTGTACTGTTTCCGCCTTTGAGCCCTCTCTAGCCTTGGCCCTATAGAAGAGAGGGAAAGATGATTAGGGACAGATGGTTAGGGATTGGTCAGGTTAGGGTCAAGTCAGGGCTAGAGCAGGGTCAGGTCAGGACAGGCAGTTAGGGTCAGCTACTTAGGGCCAAGTGGTTGGGACGGGACCTGGGGTCCAACAACTGGATCTCAGGTGTTTGTATGTTACTGAGGACACCTATTCTAATTATGTAAGAACTCCTCCTACAGCAGGAGAACCTGCAACATAATTTTGAAAACAAACCAAACCATGAGTCGCCCTCCAGCCCCTCCTGCAGTGTGTGGCCATTCAGAGGCCGACGCCATCAACTTCTGCCAGGAGAGGTCAAACCCCAGCAAGGCCACTCTTCTCTACCTGCTGCCCCTTGGTTTCTTCTTTCTTGTTCCCATAAATATCACCACTGCTTTACTAACCCTGCCCTCTGAGAAGGGGAATATGTTTTCGTTCTAGATAGCTACCAGTCAGTCACAGGACTCCGGCTAATGGGCCTCCTGCATTGAGCCAAACAAGTTGATCAGCTCAGCTGTGACGGCTGGAGTCGCCATTTCAAACCAAATAGCCGGAGCGCAACCCCTGCATACCCTGTCACAGGTGACATTAGAAGGATTCAACACTGCTGCCGCCTCCCTCCCTCAAGTACGTTAGGCTGAGCATCACAAAATTACAGATTCGAATGGACATTAATACAACTGCATTAGAAGCCGTGTTGCCAATGATAGGACTCAGTTCAGCAACCCCTTCAAACTTTTGCTTTGAGTAATTGTTTCCAGTTTTGCTCAGTTGCTTTAGGATGTTTTAATCTAGGGTGAGGGCCCAACGGCAAGAGATAGCGATGTTGGCTGAAATTGTCCACGAACACGTCCCCACTCAGGCCCATCTGGCTCGGACACAACCAGAGGTTGAGACACCTAGCCTTGTTCAAGCACGAAATGTGTTATGGACGGGTTTCCATGCACCCCCCCCTCCTTGGGGCAATTTATAAGTAAATAAAAAAGGGGCACATGTAGGCCACACCCAGGCCTGATTAATAAGCCATGTTGCAGAATTTCTTGCTGCGCCATCAACATGGCGCCCTTCCTGGCAACAACTGCATGCAGCCCCCTCGCCATGATTAGTAGCCCCTTGATCTGGGCTTGTAAACAGCATGTAAACATCTATAGAAGCATGTGCAGGCTGAGGACTATGTCACTGCATGATTAAGTTGACCTTTTCCCTGATTGGATGCCCCTCTGATGCTCCCTGTGCTGATTGGTAGAAACTTCCTACATACCCTGTACTAGAAAATAGAGTTTCGAGTTTCGCCCACTGCCGCTCCTGGAGTGGTCTTTGGCTCTGTCGCACTTACCCTCGGTAGAGAGGGGACCAACGACAGATTGAATGAAGAAGGCCCACGAGGCTGTTTCTACGTCTGTAAGATAGTCCCATCCTACAACCCCAAGCAACCCATGTGCAGAGAGAAGAGCCATGTTGAGTGACTCCAGAAACACTGGTTAATTCCAAATATAAATCCTGCTGATTGCCTCTCTTAGCCACATGTGTGATTTAATATCAAAATGAGCCACGCCTAGCTGTAGGAAATCATGAGACCCCCAGGGCAGTAACAGCGAGAAGGCCTTGTCCTAGGGAAAGGAAGTCCTGGGAAGGAAGCCCAGAACCCTGCTGTGTACACTCTAAGGGAGCGCTGTGCCACCGAGCCATGCCCCCCAGCCAGCGGCCCTGGGTTTCAACAACTACTACAGATCATCCTATAAATGCACTTCCAGCACTGATCTAAGTAGAAAGAATTTGAAAATTGAAATAGATAAGAACTAGAATTTATCATTCAGCAAGTAGAGAAGGCAGTAGACATAAATTAGGGTACATTTAGGTATTTTTTAATATTATTTTATTATTTATGTGCATGAGTGTATTGTCTGCATGTATGTGAGTGTACCCGTTAGGCAGTGGCCACAGCGGTCAGAAGAAGGCATTGGATCCCCTGAAACTGGAGTTAGAACAGTTGTTAGCCACCATGCAGGGGTTAGGAATCAAACCCAGGTCCTCTGTGAGAGCAGCCAGTGTTCTTAACCACTGAGCTATCTCTCTAGCTTCTCTCTGTTTATGTTTGTATACATGAGTATTCCTTCAATCTATACTTGGTGGAAAAAGCCGTAGAAACTTTTCCAAAGCTAACCAACACACAAGAGGACACTGAGATTCAGAAAGCATGGGTGCCCAGTTTCTGGACCAGCAAGGGTTTTGCATGAGTGGTCTCCACAGACTCGTGGCTGAAGTCCTCCCACCTAGTGTGTGCCTACCACCCCTTCCATCTGCACATCACAGAACACTGCGGAATCCTCCTGCGCAGTTCTCCTCCAAAGGGATCTTGCCGCCCAGACATCGCTTGGAGGGTGCTGTGTGGCAAATCATGGCCTGGTGATTTTGCTAAGTGTCTGGCTCCAACACACCACCAAGCTGCCAAAACTCTCCTGTGCTGCTTTGGCTCAAGGCCAAGGTCATCAAATCACTTTCCCAAGAGTGGTGAAATGAGCCCAGAGGGATGAAACATCTGGAAAGCAGAAAACAAATACATACTCCACTTGGAAGCAGAGACACTCTCCCACAATGCATTGCTCACTAACAAACACTGGGCTCACCTTTGAGACCAAAGAAAGAATGGCTTGGGTGTGGGTCCAGAAGCCAGGAGTAGGGCCAGGGACCCTGGGGTGAAGCCTGAACCTTGAAGAGAAGCCCTAAAAAACTCCACACGGAGCAATGGACCCCAACCTCCTAACCTAATTCTCCAAATTCTTCCTAATACATGGTACCAGATCAGGGGTTAGGGTGTCACCATGTGAATTTGTAGTGGTAGTGCAGTAGGGGGAGGGGGTACGAACATCCAATACACTGTCATCTCACAGGCCTCCCAAAAACGATTTGTCAGCCAAACTAAAATGAAGCTTCTCATTGGCCAAAAATAAAGGCAGCTTCTCATAGGCCAAGCTCACAAAAATTCTCATTGGCCAAACCCACAAGAATCTTCTTGTTGCTCAGACCCAGAGGGAAGCGAAAGGGCAGGGATGTCTGTCTATACAGGATTCCCTCAGAGCACAGACGAGAATACAAAATGTCAAGAGATGATTTGGGGGCTATAGTAGAAAGGATTTAGCCCCGTCAGTGTGTAGGGGACGCCTTAGTAGATTCTATAATGTGTAAGTACCCATGCCCCAACACCCTGGGTTCTCCTTGCAAGGACTACACCAGCATTCCCTTTTCCTGCTACTCTTCCATATATTGACCGACCTTGCTACGTATGTCTGCTCCCTCCTCACTTTAAACTTCTCCCTCCTTAATTACGAAGAGCCGTTTAGGTAGCATCCTGCTCTTGGTTCCAAGAGGTCACCCCAGCATCTCTTCCCAACCGTACAGTGCCTTCCTGGGAGGCCATCTGGCAAACAGCTTTCTACCTCCTCTCATTGCACGTTTGCCATTCACGTTGCACAGCTCAAAACCCTTAATAGCTGCAAATTCCTGTTTGGGGAGTGTTGCGAGAATAATTTTCCCTAATTGATCTGGATAAACATGTGTCTGTCAATGCAAATCCTATCCCTTCGAGGATCATTTGCTGTACTTACAGAGACGTGCTCCAGGGCAAAGCCAGGCCGCTTTGCTGTCACCGGGAGGGGAGCCACTGAGCGGATCTTTCTTTGAGAAATCACTCTCTGAGCCAAGCTGGGCTGGCGGAATGAGAAAAATAAGCAGATGCTTGGAGCCGGGAGGATTTTCTTGTTTCTATAATCAGATCGGATCTTTTCCCCAGCAAGAGTTTGGACTCCCTCACGCCCACAGCCAGCCAGAGATGCAGAGCCACCTGTCTATATCTACACACAGGGTGCCTAAAGAGACACCACGTTGACCTCTGCAGCCTGGCTGTCTTTATTCAGTCTTTCAAGAGTATATTCTGAGGCTGGAGAGAAGGCTCAGTTGATAGAGTGCTCATCACACAAATGCGCAGAGTTGCCTTGATCCCCAACACCCATGTAGAACTTCCAGCGTGGCTGTGAATCTGTAAAACCAACACTGGGAAGAATAGAGACAGAACGGTCTCAGACCTGACTGGCAAGCCAGCCTAGCCAATCAGTGAGCTCCAGGTTCAGTGAGAGACCCTGTCTCCAAGAAAAGGTGGAGGGCAATGGAGAAAGACCCCAGTGTCGACCTCTGGCTCCCATAAGTATCTATCTCCCTCTCCCTCTCCCTCTCTCCCTCTCTCCCTCTCTCCCTCTCTCTCCCCTCTCTCTCCCTCTCCCTCTCCCTCTCTCCCTCTCTCCCTCTCTCCCTCTCTCCTAAGCAAACATACATACAAGCAGAGAGAGAGAGAGAGAGAGAGAGAGAGAGAGAGAATATATTCTGTACCAAGGAAGAAAATGCTCTGTGTCCCATGTGAAATAAGCATCCATTCTACTCAGCATGTCCCTCCATAGGCAAGGTGATGGCTGAGATGCTGTCGACCCTGGGAAGGAAGGGAAGCTAGGACACTGATATTCCTGACCAGCCTTGGACAGGACTACAGCCAGTGTAGACAGAAAGTCTAGGACCCAGCCCATGTATCCTTAGAGGAGCTCCCCTAGTCTGATGGTGTCATTCCAAGTTCATCCATAAGCTTGAACTGACGCAAGGTTACTTGCTTCCAATGAAAGAGGTAAGCTTTGAGGGACACTCACAGTTCAGTGTGTACACAAATGCTGGCCTGATCATTGGCTGTTCTGCTATCTGTGTCCCCTCTCTCTTACTTGACTTGGCACCTACAATTTTCTAAGGGAACTAACGGTACTAGGTACTTTTCTTTCTTAGACTATTTTATTGTTTTTATTTTATGTGTATGAGTGTATGTAAGTGCATGTGTGTAAGTGCACCCATGCATGCAATGCCCGTGGAGTCCAGAAGAGGGCATCAGTTATAAATGGTTGTTAGCCACCATGGAAACCAAACCTAGGTCCTCTGCAAGAGCAGCCAATGCTCTTAACCACTGAGCCATCTCTCCAGCCTCATATTAGTTACTTTTGCATTACTACAATACACAACACTGGAAAGAAGAAACTTAAAAAAAGAAAAGTTTATTTAGCCTCTGGGTTTCACAGGGTTTCGGTCATCCTGTCAGGGAAGGTGGAGTAAACAGTTCACGGCCATAGTAGGATAAAGGTCCTTTACAACCATAGACAGGAAATCGAGTATGACAGGAACCAGGAGCGTGGTGGAAGATTCTAAGATCTGCCTCCTAGTAACGTGCTAGCAAGGTCTCACTTCCAAGTTTCCAGAACCTTCCAAAATAGAGCCATCAGCTGGGGACCAATCATACTGTGTGTGATCACTGTATACAGGATAATGTACTGTGTGTGATCACACTGTACATAAGATAATGTACATTCTAAGTAAGTCTATTCCATGAACAGTGGGCAGCAAGCAGCCCCACAGAGGATGTTCTTTTTTGTGTATGTGTATGAATGAACTGTCTGCATGTAGGTTTGTGCACCCATGTTGTACAATACCATGGAGGTCAGAAGAGGGTGTCTGTCGGATTCCCCTGGAACTGGAGTTAAAGACGGTTCTCAGCTGCCATGTGGGTGCTGGAAATTGAACCCGGGTCCTCTGCTAGAGCAGTCGGCGCTCTTAACCACTAGGCCATCTCTCCAGCCCCAGAGGGTGTTCTTAGTTCCCTTGTTCTGTCTAGGCAATGACACAGATAGGAAGTCACAGGTCACAGGAACACATAGTCAGAAGAACACAGACCTGTGTTCCTACCCTGGGGTATGCTGAGGAAGTAAACTAGGCCCAGACCACCTTGTCAAGAGGCCAAGGCAGCTGTGACAAGAAGGTAAGGTGAACCCCAAACATCCTGCCAAGAAGACCAGCCCACTTCTACCCATCAGCTGCTGGCTAGGATCCCCTACCAATACCTGCTACCCCTGCCTGGCCCACGCCTTGAGGTGGGAATGGGGTGAGGAGGCTGCTGCTCTAGCCCAGCATGTTTGCCTCAGGAGTCTGGAGGCCTCAAGTTTTGATACACTCTGTCTAGCCTGGAACGTTACATTGCTACTCCGAGTCTCCACTAGGATGTCTAGTTGTGTTCTTCCTGCCTCAGTGACCTGGGATAAATGTTTCAAACAATCTGCACTTCAACTTCGTCCTGGTCTTTGAGATGGGGATAAAGCAATCCCTACTGCCTAAGAGCGCAGTGAGGCGTTAGGGTGTCAGCCTTACAAAATGGTCCTGTGGTGCTTAGCTTGTGGGGAAGAACAAGCTAGACTGATTTCATGTACGTGCGTCTGCTGCCCCCTGGTGGACAGGATTAGAAAACAGTGGCACACTTTCACAGTTCAAGTATTGAGGTCTTGTGAGCCCCCAAACCACACTGACAGGCAGCATAAAGCCATTTTAACCTCACAGATGAAGAAACTGGGGCTTAACACCAGAGCACATATTATATGAAAGTAGAAGGAGGGGAGTCTGGAGTTGAAGGGTTTAAGTCGGGGGAAAGGAGACGGTAGAGGCAGAGGACAAGGAAGGATAACTAGAACTAACTGAAAAATTAGAAGCCCACTGTTTTACAGTTTGTTAAATATTATTTTGGGGGCTGGATATATGGCCTAGTGGATAAGAGCGCTGACTGCTCTTGCAAAGGACCTGGGTTCGATCCCCAGCACCCACATGGCGGCTGAGAACCATCTTTGACTCCAGTTCCAGGCATTGCATGACACGGGTGCACAGACCTACATGCAGACAGTACATTCATACACATACAATAAATAAATAAATATTATTTTTCAAGATTGCTTAAAGAATTTGAATGGCGGTACTCTGCGTGGGTGGACAGTGCTCCCCAAAGTCAGTGGTTATTGAACAGAAATCCCAGTTCCAAGTGTGGGATATTGCCCAATGAGTTGTTGGTAAAAACAACATAGACTGTTGCTATTGTGGTCACCCACAGGGCTTGACAGTAAGAGCCTTTTACGGAACACACCAACCACACCCTTTAGAAACAGAACACAGAGAACTTGAGCTGGAACTGTGTTAGAAGCTTCTTCCCTGTCTGCAAGCTGCTGGGGGGGGGGGTGAGCTATCAACCATCTTACCCAGCCATGTTCCCTGCAGCTCACAATACCAACCTTCTAGGCAAGATGCACCCACTGGTGAAACAGTGCGTAGCTATCTGACTGTATTTGAGGGCTCCTGCATAGGAGGGAACTCATGCCTGGCTCTGTAAATCTGGGCAAGGGTCTATGTAGCTAGGGAAGTCATAGACCCTCAGAGGGCAAGCTACTATTGTCTGCTAAATGGAAATGTTGTCTAAGGTCCTTCTCAATACTCATATTTATGCCTACAGATTAGTGCTGCTTCAGCCTTCCTGAGAGAAGCTTCTCACTGCTGTGTGCAGTAGTTAACACAGAGACTTGTAACTGCTCCATATACCAAGAGTAAGTGACATTGGAATGTTCAGCCCTAAAAAGACCATCTGTATCACATCCACCCACAAGACTCAGGGAACATCACAGAAAGGGCAGCAAGAAATGAAAGAAATAGAGAGCTGGGCTGCAAAAAGAAATGTTCTGGATGGGACCTGGCCGTCGCACCCATGAGCTTACTGCAGCGTTTCATCACAGATGTGTGAGGGGCCCATGGGGCACTGCTGGGGGACAGGGGTCATTTTGCTCATTATTGTGGGGACTGATAAGTTGCCCTGCTCCAGTAAACAACCTCCCACCCAACTGTAATTAAACTCAGTGGAGCATACACAAAAAGAAAACGTGAGGGTAGGAGGGGGCTGCTGCTTGGGTTTCAGAGGGAGGGGGTGGGGGAGGGGCAATGAAGGTAATGAAGGGTGAATATTATTAACATTCATTATGTGTGTGTATTAAACTGTCAAAGAAGAAAGGAAGCAAGGGAGGGAGGGAGGGAGGGAGGGAGGGAGGGAGGGAGGGAAACTGAGGTTTACCAAAGCCTATCCACAGAGAGCTAAGCACTGATATTAAATACTGTCTTATTGTCTGCACAGACCAGGACCAAGATCTTGATCCACAGAGTGGCATTTCAAGGAGGTGGTGGAACTTTTAGGAGATGGGCCCAGTGAGACTCCTCAGGTCATAGGATGAATGTCCTCCTAGGGGATTGTGGGACTTTGCTTTCTGCCTCCTTCTGCTCGACATGAGGGTACAAATCTACGGCCCTTCCCAGATCTCAAATCAATCTCACGCCACCTCCCACCCAGTCTGGAACTTCGAACATCCATCCAAACTTAGAGTTATCTCTTTATAAAGTTAGTTTCATCCAGTATTGTGTTTTAATCACACACAGTCATGGCAGGCTGAGCACTGTGATTTTAAAGCTGAACTAGCTAGTTGTGGGGGAGCAGTTGGGGTAAGTATGATCAAGATATATTACTGCATGTGTGAAATTGTCAAAATAAATTAAAATACACCCCCCAAAACTCAATGATTTTGATTCAAATTAGAATCTTTTCTAACTGCATTTGAACGAATCTCCTGAAGGTACTGGCTAAAACCACAGAACTCCAGCCAGCCCAGAGAGCTAGAAGCAAGGCCGGTCCAGCAGAGGGCAGAAGGTGCACATTATAACAGACTCTAAGTGAACCTGGTCCTAAGAGTACTCCAGCCAGCCCAGAGAGCTAGAAGCAAGACCAGTCCACCAGAGGGCAGAAGGTGCACATTATAACAGACTCTAAGTGAACCTGGTCCTAAGAGGTCCCAGTACTTGGACCAGGTTTAGAAAACTATCCTCTGTCTGTGTTAACAGCCTATGGTGTTACAGCCCAGGTCTGTGCCTGAACACCATCTTCTGCTCCAGTCCCCCGTGCTCTGATCTCTCCCCTCAGCTCTTGGCCCCGTGTCCCAATCCATGACTGACAGAGAGCATCTGAGAGCCTGTGTGTGAGCTGGCACCACACATGCAATGACTCAGAGTCCTGACAAGTCCCGACAGTCAGGGGGACCAAGGACAGAGTCACACAGTCAAGAGGCCACACTGTGCTATCTCCCATTAAAAATACCCCTCGTCTGTGTCCCAGTCACCTGTTCACAGGACAGAAACCAATTATCACCAAAAGCACAATTCTTCATTGTGATCAGAATGTATGCCACAGCCCTTGCCATCTCCAAGTCAGTCTTTCTTTTAGCTGGAAATTTCAGTTCTGCCATATGACGGGAAAAAGGAAAGAAATGTCCCAGGCTTGGAACACGTGGCAGCAAGGTGCAGTGCCTGTTGAGGGGCCTGGATAGGAGGACACACATCTGTGTAGCAATTAATATATCTCTCATGTGCAGCCTTCCACAAGGTGTTCTTCCTCTCTGGACCAGGACTTGTAGAACCCGGATCTAAGCCCTGGTAGAGAGGGGGAGGGGGATTAGAAGAGAGCCCGATGAAACAGGAGAGAGAGAAAAAGAGAGAGAATAAAGAAGAGACAGACTCAGAGATGAGACTGGGAGCAGTTCCATGAGGGAATAACTCAGTTTATTGCTGTAATCCAGAGTTTTTATACAGGACCTTGTCGGGGTTGGGGCATACAGAATTGGGAGTTGGGACAGGCAGGATTTCAGGCTGTATACTCCAGATCACTACAGGAATGTGTCAATGCTTTGCCCAAAGCATAAAAGACAATTGGTGCCAGGCAGGTTTTCAAAGGCAAGCAGGAGTCTAGGAGTTGCTTGCTGACTCCCTAAGTGCTTCTGCCAAATGGATTCCCTACACATCTGGATGCCACAGGGCTTTCTGCTCCAGGCAGCGTGCTGAGAAATTATCAGATGGGTCAGCGGCAGGCTTTTCCACAAAGGTTTCACTGAGGAAGAAGGACCCATCCTGACTGGGAGCAGGCCATCCCATGTGCTGGTTCCCAGACTCAATAGCGGGAGTCAGTGAACTGAACCAGCATTCATCAGCTTCCTGACTGAGGACACACTGTCACCAGCTGCCTCACACTCCACTGTGCCTTCTCTGCCTTGTTGAACTGTAACCTCCACAGTGAACCAGAATAACCCTTCCTTCCATTGCTCTTGTCAGCCATTTTGCCAGGGTAATAAGAAAGTAACCTAACCCGAGAGGCCACGATGGCATTAACATGGGTGCTCTCCACCTCAGATCAACATCCTGAGCCTTCCTTCAGTCTTGCAGCCGTGCTTGGCAGTATCTGAAGACAGGCACCAGGGCCACAGTAAGAGGCTCCCCTGGTCAGGGGAGGCAATTGCAAGCCCAGTCATCGAATAGATAAATAAATACAGAACCGCTGCTGCTGTTGCCGCTGGGCAAGCTGTTAGAAGAGCCGCTGTGTCGACCTGGGTGAAATGGGAGGGAACACTTCCCCAGAGAAGGATGCTTTAGCTGAGCTGCGAGATGAGGGAATAGGAAAGTCAGCAGGGAGAGTGAGGCTTTCCACAGTCCCAAGGGTGAATGAGGCCACTCACCTGCCTCAAAGATGCCCTGGGACCATGCAGCAAAGATCTAAGGGTAGGCCTGGAGTGGGAGGTGGCTCGGTGCCTGCCATGCATGTGTGAGGACCTGAGCTTGGATTCCCAGCACCTATGTAAAAAGCCAGGTGCGGTGGCACAAAGCTGTAACCCCATCCCTGAGAGGGGAGGATGGAGATGGCAGATTCATGAAGCTCAGTGGCCTGCTTTTCTAGCCAAACCAATGCGCTCCAGGTTGAGAGAGAGATCCTGGCTCAAAGCATTAGGTGGAGTATGAGAAAGATGCATGATATTGACCTTCAGCCTTCACATACACACACACACACACACACACACACACACACACACACAGGTCTGAGGAGAAAGTTGGCTTTTTCCCAGAACTCCTGAGTGCCCCTGAAGCTGTTCCCATGTGCCTGATTGCTTCAATATCTCACCCCACTCTGCTATGCCAATGTCATCATCTGTATTGCACAGAAGATGAGGACATTGGCTGTCCATGAGGCTGACTGAATTGACCATGTCACAGAGCTGATAATGGGCTGGGCCAAAATTTGATGGTGACTGTGTCAGATTTCCAACCCTGTACTTTCCACAATCACAGATCTTTAAATAAAAACAGAATGGGGAGGCTTTGAAACTCCAAATAGAAAACAGTGGGATCCAAGTTACCAAATCTAGAAGGTTCTTTCCTGTTGAGAAATATACTTGGGACATTTGCCTCACTGAAAAAAAAAATATATATATATAACATATATTTAGATAATAATATATATTATATAGATAGTAATCTATATAATTATATATAGTATATAATAGTATGTCTTTAACCAGTTTCTATATGAAGGGCTATGGTGTGAAGGATGGTCATGTGACCTAAGGAAAGACTTCACTGGGAATATTTCAGTTTCTGAATGACAAAATACTTCACACAATCTTTCCTGGGGTCACTGAGCTCTTATGGAATTCTAGAGAAGCTGGTCGCCATCTTCTGACCATGGTGGGGTGACAAAGTAAAAGAGCTTCCTCTGTTGCTTTCTAATTTCTGGTTTTTCTTTTCTTCCATTTTCATACTTGTGTATGTGGTAAGCATGTATAAGAATACATGCTTTTGGGGCTAGAGAGATGGCTCAGTGGTTAAGAGCGCCTACTGCTCTTTCAGAGGACCCAGGTTCCATCCCCAGCAGCCACATGGCAGCTGAGAACCGTCTTTAACTCCAGCTCCAGGGGAATCTGACATGCTCTTCTGACCTCTGCAGCACTGCACGACATGGGTGCACAAACCTGCATGCAGACAGTACACTCATACACATAAAAGAAATAAATAAAATTTTAAAAATATAGCATTGCTTTATTTAAAAAAAATACATGCTTGCATTTTCGGGGGGACATGTGAGGGGCTCTGTCTCTCTTTCTGTATATGTGTCTAACGTTGATATCTGGAATCAACCTCAAATCACTCTTCTACCTCATTCACTGAAGCAGGGTCTCTCAATCAATCCCAGAGCTCACTGATTGGGTAGTCTTGCTAGCCAGGATGTTCTGGGGATCTCCTGTGGGCAACTTCTGAGGCTGAATTACCAGTGGGACACCACCACCCCTGGCTTTCTACATGAATTCTGTGGTTCTGAAATCTTGTTCTCCTGCTGACACAGCAGGCACTTTAATCACTGGGCCTCTCCCCAGCCCTCTGCCTTTTTTTTTTTTGAGACAAAGTCCCTGAACCTGGAATTCATTGACTCGGCTTATGTAATTGGCCCAAAAGCCCCAGGGATCTCTGTGTAGCCTCCTCCCCAGCACTAGAGTCACAGGTGTATGTCACCACGCACGGCTTTTGTTGTGAGGGTGGGTGCTGAGACTCCAAGCTCAAGTCCCCATGCCTGTACAGCAAGCACTCCACTGACTGAAGTTTCTGCCACTTAGCCACCATGGTCAGCGTGGTCTTGGGCATCCCAGCCTTGTTAGCCGAATTTCATACTGACTAGAGGAATCAGGTAGCTAGGTTGGGTCTTGGGAGTTATATAGCCTGACTCTAGATTTGGACCAACCTCTCTGCCTCGTGAACAAGGTCACCATTCTGGCTGTGGTGAGCTACTCCAGCCATCAATTCTTCCCCACCAGGTTGGACTGTATCCCCTTAAACTGTGAGCCACAATAAATCTCCCCTCCCTTAAGTTGCTTCCTGTGGGTATTTGACCAGAGTGATGAGAAAGTAACAAATCCAATAGCCCACTTATATACAATATTTAACACAGAAAAAAAAAAAAAAAAAAAAAAAACGAAAAGCCTTTTTTTTTTTATGGTTTTTTTTTTTTATGATCTTTTTGAAGACAGGAGTTCCTCGCTGGTAGTCGCTCGCTCCCTGGAAACTCCACTGCTTTAGACCAATGCTGGCCGTGACTCACAAAGATCCGCCTGCCTCTGCCTCCCAAGTGCTAGGATTAAAGGCATGCACTACCATGTCCGGCTTTAGAAAAGCCCTTTTTAAAAACACATGTATTTCAACCTATAAATGCCAAGGAACAGCAGAGCACCTGAATGAAATCGGTTAGCCCTGTATTATTCATTATTTTCTATTGCTATTATAAAACACCATGACCGGAAACAATTTAAGGGAGAAGGTTTACTTTGGCTGATGGTTCCAGAGCGTCCATATAGCAGGGGAAGTATGGTGCCAGGTCACTGAAGCAAGAAACTAGAGGCTCACATGTCAATCACACAGAGGAAGGGAGAACAAGCTGAAAGTGAACCCAGGCTAAGCACTCTCAACACCCACCCCACCCCCGGATGCACGTCCTGCAGCAAGGCTCCATGTTCTACAAGTTCCATAGCTTCCCAAACAGTGCCACCCACTGGGGATCAAGTGTCCAATCCAATACACGGGCCTATGGGAGACATTCTGCATTCAAACCACAACAGGGCCACCCACAGTGCCACATCTGGACTGAGGTGGGATGATCCCGTGTCATCTCAAGATGTAGGAGAAACCTCAAAGATCAGAGCTGAACACTACATGGAAATGAGCAGTCTGTGAAATACCTGACAAGACTTCTGTGTATTGCTAACATCCGACTTCAACCTCAGTGGGATATGTGCAAGTCATACAAGATGAAGAGACTGGCTTTGGCCAGCAACCCGCTGGACAGCTAGCTTGCCTGGCCTCCGCCCACAAAATGCCAACAGCCTTACTTTCAATCATGCAGCAACCATTCCCTTCCATGAATACAATGTTCCTGAGGGGCAGCAGCAACTCCTCTGAGGACCACCAAGGTGGCCCGTGTGAACATGGGAGCACATGCCTTGTCAATGCAGAACTGGGCCTCCCAGGCTGGAGCACAGAGGAGCTTCAGCAGGAAGAGGAGGTGGGATCCACCTTGGGGACTTCCTTCTCTCCCGAACCACGACAAGGTTCTGTTCCCTGTGCCACAGCATATACCTCAACTTAAGAGCACACTCCCCACACACGTCCTTGGCTTCCTGCACGCACTGAGCCCACAGATGTCGGAGCAGGCAACCAGAACAGGAGTCAAAGTCTAGGTCTGGAAAATACTGGATTCAGTCTCCGCTCAGCCACAGGCCTCCCCCCGTCTCTTCACCTCCCAGCTCAGTTCCTACTGGGCCTTGCGGCTCCAGTCCTGAGCACCCCTGCTTGCCCCCTGCTTCCCCGGCCCATCATGAACTCTGCAGGTCTCATCGGCAAGCCTGATTACCATGCTGGCCGCCGGTACTACTCAGTGTACGGTTCACCAAGCCCAGGAAACAGCAACATCTAAACAAATACAGGAAAAATCTCAGGGCTCAAACAGAAGTGGAAGGAGACTGAGTTTCCCTCATGCCTCCCCAAACTGGCCTCTGCCTAGGCCATATCCTCAATGGAGGTGGAGGGGGATAAATAATGCAGGCCATCTAGAAGTTAGACATTAAGAGAGGGTCCCAGATAGCCCTATACGGGAGCACTTTCAGAGGCCACTCTCTCTGTGCAGTGCCCCTTCTCGGTCCTCACAGCCAGGTGCACAGTGGCAAGTCTGCACCCAGTGTGGCTTCTGCAAAGCTGAGCAAACATCAGGTCTATAGGGAGTTCCCTCTGCCTTGCCAGCCTCGCTCTGCCAGAGAAGCCCAGCTTGTATCTTATGATGTCTCTACTCTCAAACCCTCTGAAACCCTCCGCAGTGGGTCCATGCTAGTGGTAACAACTAGACCCCCATCCTTCCATCACAGATTGTTTTCCTATGATACTGGAGCCTGTCTTTACTTCTTAAACTAAGCATGTATATTGGTTACTGATTGCATTGTTGTGAAAAAAACCACCTGACAAAAATCAGTATAAGAGAGGAAGGGTTAATTTGACTCACAGTTCAAGGCTACAGTCCATCATGGTAGAGAAGGCATGATGGCATGGCAGGAGGCAGTGTGCCCACGGCTTCAGACCTTCCTGAGTACATCTGAACCATCCAGGAGCCCACGGAGCAGGAAGCAAAGGTTTGTGCTCTATACCTAAATATGCTATTTGGAAGCTGACCTGTGAGTCCCTTTCAACATTCCTGTAATGATCCACATGACCCAAGGCTCACAGCAGACTCCAAACTAAGATAGGGAACAGCAACAAACACCAAAGCTCACACTCAACAAAGGCGTTAGCTTGGAGGGCAGAGGCAAAGCCCATTCTTTACATCTCTCCCTTACTCTGTGCATAAGGGAATTCTTGTAGGTTAAACACAGATACCACCAGATGAGCTCCATCCAAAGTTGTGGCTTGACAGATGATTATTCAGAAGGACTTCCGGGGTCCACGCAGGATGGTCCAACATCACCAGCCATGAGTGAACTCAAAGAACACTGCTGTCCCCTTTGACAAATGTGACCAGTGGACTCCAGGGCCAACTGTGCCTGTCAGAGGATTGTGCAACCATAACAGCATCGCTCAGGGTAGTCTGCCGCATACACCTGGTGGTCGGTGCCATAGATGTAGTAGACGGAAGTCTTTCCCCGGTACCAGTAATGAACTTCCGTGATAGGGATCAGCTCAATGGTCTGGCGCTAAGGAAATAAAAAATAGCCAAAAACACCTCAGAGTTCCACTCATCATCCTCTTGCTCAAGAATCAGTAGCCATTCCCCACAGCCTGTGAGAGAATGGCCAGAGCTGGGTGCACAGGTCACCCCCAGTCTGCCCATCTAGACCTATCCATCACTAGGCTCCTGTCTTAGCTTTGTTTCTGATGCTGTAGAACAATACCTTGACCAAAACCAACTCAGGGGAGACAGGATGGTAGCACAATTCCAGGTTAGAGTCCACCACCCACGGGAACTCAGCGTGGGAACCTGACGCAGCTGGCCACATCCACAGGCAAGAGCGGAGCCGGGAAATGAACGCATGCATGCTTGCTCGTGCTCAGCCCACCCTTCTACACTTAAACAGTCCAGAATCCAAACTCAAGGAACAGTGCTGCCCACGATATGTGGATCTTCATGTTTCAATCCATACAGACCCCACAGACCTGACACTGGCCAAACTGATCTCCACAATCCTGCCTTGAGACTCTTCCGGGTGATTCTAGGCTGTGTCAAGTTGACAATTAAAACCAACCATCACAGCTCCTTCCGTGACCTACGTCCTGGGCAGAACTGATTTATCTTCAGCTACTATTTGAAGGTAGACGTGAAGCATGGGACTTCTAGGAAGCCTCCAGTCAACCAGGACACTCCCAGAAGCATTAGCTTCTCTGTGATGTACTGGAGGAGCCTCCACGTACCAACCACCATGGAGATATTCCGAGATAGCTTATCCATTCTGAATTCAATTTTAAAATAACACATTGAAGCAAGTTCAAAGTCCAGTGGAACGCATCAGGCTGATCTGCTCAGATCTCCCTCAACTGTCACCAGTCGTGTGTCAGCATGACCCCAGGGGAATCTTCTCTCAATTGTTCTCAGCCCAATCTGCTCAGATCTCCCTCAACTGTCACCAGTTCTGTGTCAGCATGACCCTAGGGGAATCTTCTCTCAACTGTTCTCAGCCCGTGGGCTTGTGGAAAGTCAGGTTCAGAAGATGAAGCTGTTCAAGTCCCAGCTCCTCACACGTAGTGGTACTCATGTCAAGCTCAGGTCTCCTCCCAGCATCCACCTCCTTCTAAACCTCTCTATAACAGGAAGAAGTCTCTACCTTCCACAGAGCAACCCTCATCTCTAGCTCTGTCTCTGAGCAGTTAGTCTGCAACCTCCCCACACCCCAGCCCTGCTAAGGGGAGTCTGGGGCCTCCCGTGGAGCATCCTGCCTGCTTTAGCTTCCCTGTACTATTGGGCTGCTGGCAATCCCACCAGAGTTGATGGCCTATGACTCCTAAAGTTGAAGCTTCCCCGAGGGCTTCTGTGGTCTGCCCTGTGCCTTTTGCTCAAGTCGCTTCCTTCCCCACCCCACTCTCGGACATAGGGATCCCAAATCCAGGAAGAGATGTTTCAGAGATAAACCCTCTTTCTATAAATTATTCCCATCAGAAGTCTCACCACCACCATAACACATACACCATGCGGATGGCCATTTATAGGCCCATGGAGAGGGAGGAAGTGGGGGAAAGGAGGTGAAGCTGAAGCTAGACTTCTCTCCCTGCTGCTCTGGGGCTCCTGGAACACCGGGCAGGCTAGAGTCCCGGAGGAAGGGCTTGGTCACAGGGATAGCCCAGGGCCAGTTTGGAAACCCCCACAAAGCTTCCTGTGTGGTCCTGTTCTCCTTTTCTCAGGCCACAGCTTTCTCAGCTTCAGAATGAGATCAAACCTGTCTCCTTGAAAGGATCCACTGAGATCAGAAGACTCAGTGTTCTCCATACGCCAGAAACAGACACAAAAGATATTATTTAGAAATTAAAACCACGAGGTGCCTCATTGCACAGGAAGTGGGAGGCAATGTCACAGTTCAGATGGCCTGGGAATGGCGTCCCTGCCCTAGCTTCCCGGCTCCTCCACAGGTGAATGAGAACACAGCAGAACCATGCCCACGTCCACATTCCACCCACTGTAGGCCACAAACCTCCCATGCTCTCAGCACCCAGGCAATGATTCTCCTGTAATTATCTCTGTGTTTCCAGATCGGCTCTATCCTGCAGTTAATAGTGTATATGGCTCAGGGGTTAAGAGCACTGGCTGCTCTTGCAGAGGACCTGGGTTCGATTCCCAGGATCCACATGGCCGCTAACAACTGTCCATAACTCCAGTTCTAGGGGAATTCAACATCTTCTGACTCTGCAGGCATTGCATGGCATGGATAGACTTATACACATGCAGGAAATACACTCATACACATAAAGTAAAAAATGAATAAAATCAGCCAGGCATGGTGGCGCACACCTTTAATCCTAGTACTTGGGAGGCAAAGGCAGGTGGATCTTTGTGAGTTCAAGGCCAGCCTGGTCTACAGAGTGAGTTCCAGGACAGCTGGGGCTATAGGGAAACCCTGTCTTGAAACTACATAAATAAATAAATAAATAAATAAATAAATAAATAAATAAGATTATAGATCTCCAGTTATAGCAAGTTGTGACTGCCTCTGTCTCCTGGCTTCTAGAATTGCTAGAAGAATTGCTGCCCCTGGCAACCACCAGCCTCTGGGCTGGTGACTGTTCTTTTCGTGGGTCACCCATGTGACCACCTGGCCTTGGAAGGCAATGGAGCTTGTGATGCCTTAATGCAATTCCTATGTCCTACTTCAGATCCCGGGTGGTCTTAGCTCACTGCTTCTTCTTCCCACAACAGGAGAGGTGTTCCCAGAAAGAGGGGGAAATTTTTATTAGAAAGGACAGTAAAGAAGATGTAGCAGCTGGCCCAGGATCACCCAGGATGCAGGTCACCCAGGATCTGAGCCCGGGAGGTCCCGATGCCAAGTCCTCCTCACAGACATCAGGCACAGGGTGTTCCCTGGCCAAACCCCACTCTGTATGTGTGTGCATGTGTGTACATGTGTGTATATGTGCACATGTGTGTGCATGTGTGTGTGCATGTGTGTATGCGTGTGTACATCTGTGTGTGCATGTATGTGTGTACATGTGTGCGCATGTGTGTGCATGTGTGTCCATATGTGTCCACGTATGTGGAAGCCAGAGGTCAACACAGGGTGTCTACCTCCATCACTCTCCACCTTATTTTTCTGAGACAAGGTCTGTAGATGAGCTAGACTCATTGGCCAGGAAGCCCTCCAGAGCCTCCTGTCTCCGTGGAATTTTGCAACTACACCCAATTTTTTATGTGGGTGGCAGGGTTGGGACTGAGATCATCATGCTTGCACAGCAAGCACACACCACTGAGCCATCTCCTTAGTCCCCAAGAACCTACTCTGTAAGTCTGCCAGTCCAGCTGTTCGAGGGGCTGCTCTACTGGTAGACACTATCGCCACCTAGTTGTCACCAGTGGAAATGCCCAAATCCACAAGTGCCCTGGCCTAGGACCAGAATCCTGGGTTCCAGGCCTGCTTCTGAATATTGAGCTTTGAATTTTCCTTTTTCGTATCTGAATACCAAGGACTCAGAATCAAAATCACACTAGGACTCTCACTCCTTCTGGAAACCTTGCAATAGTTTCTTGTCTCTGAATAAATCCCTAGTCTTATTTCGTAGTGGCTGATGGTCCAGCCAGCCCCTCCAGCCTCACATGCTGGGCCCTCGGCTCCAGTCACGCTAATTCAGCCCTGGAGTTCGCACGCCCCAGGGCACACCCTCCCTGAATCTGTCTCCCTTCCTCAGCTCTGACACTCTCAGGGACGAGCCCTCGGGTAGTGAAGTCTCACTTCCCCCACTTCAGGTGACCAAAGAACTACCTCAGCCGGAGCCCCTGCCCCCAGGCCCGCAGGACTCACCTGCTGCAGAATGCGAGCACGGGAGGCCAGGGCAGCACTGTGCTCTGCGATGCCCCTCTGGGAGGCCAGAGAGATCTCCCTCAGGGGGAAGTCCACAATGGGGTACACCTAGGGGAGAGACAAACAGAGCACCCACACATGGAGCCATGGATGACTCCATGAGACAAAAGAGGAGGCCCAGAGAGGGAAGGAAAAGACCCTAAGCCACACAGCAAGCTGGGAGAACTTTTATAGACCCTCCTTCCCATCTCGTGGGCCCAAGGATTTCAGGACCAAAGGGGAGGCACCATCAGAGAGCATAACCAAGCTCATGTTTCCTAAAAGACCCTCACTGGAAGCCTACTGTGTGCTGGGCATACTAAGTGCTCAGATACAGCCAAGGCTAAAAACCAAGTGGGTCATGTTGGTGTGGGCTTATGTGGTCGTCTCTCACACCAACTATGGAGCTGTTCCAGGGAGGAACAAAATGAGCAGGAAACAATCCCAAGCCGCTGACTGCCAGCCTCTGGGAAGCCCAGGCAGGAGGGTAGGGTGTGGACTCCGTCCGTGGGAGGCCCCATCCCCTGCTGCATACAAAATTCTCCCACTCATGGAGACAAGCCCCACCCCCTACAGCTCCTCCCCTAGTTCATAACGCTGAGAGCTCAAGGCCTTTCTCCATATCCACCTGGCAGGCGGATGACCACCTCATGGCCCTGCTGTGAGCACACCAACAGGCCCAGCTCACAGAGCCAGCAGCCCTGGGCAGACAGGGACAGGTGATGGCCAAGTGAGGTTTAGAGCCTGAGGAAGAAATCTGGAGTAAGGGGCCAGGGCCTGAGAACCTGCTCAGCGCTCTACACCACGTAGTACCTAAACCTGGAAGGCACAGCAAATTTCCCATGAAATCCCAGATAGTGAAGAATTTCAGGTAGTCAAACTGTCCCAGTCTCATAATAGCCCAATCTGTTTTAAAAACTTGGGTCGTGTCAGGCGTGGTGGCGCAGCCTTTAATCCTAGCACTTGGGAGGCAGAGGTTGTCGGATCTTTGTGAGTTCAAGGCCAGCCTGGTCTACAGAATGAGTTCCTGGACAGTTGGGACTACAGGGAGACCCTGTCTCAAAAAGACGAAAAAAAAAAAAAAAAGTTGGGTCGTGTTCCAATAAAACTTTATCTATAAAAGCAGAAAGCATCACTTCTTGGCCTTTTGGCTAAGATCAAGTGTAAAAGCAGAAGTGAGCTGGGTTTCTAGGCCCGACTGTCCTCATGCCAGAACCCCTCACTCTACCCTCTTCCGTACACTCAGGTTTCCACAGGATATTACCTGCTGGCCCAGGGCGGAGAGGTAACTGCAAGGGGAAGCAGGGAGAGAAGGCGGAACTGAAACTGAGGAGGGACCCAGGGAACGAGTCTCTGCCTAAGCAGCTCTGTCCCCATCTGCCCCAAGCCCCACGAACAGCCATACAGCCCCAGCTGGCCTGCAGGACACAGACTTCCTGACCCTCTGTGTGAGGGGCCTCTTACCACAGTGTTCTCGTCCCTGAAGAGGCTTTCCCCTCTGGCTTTGGCCAGCAGCTCCCCTGGGCAGTGGAGGTGGTGCTGAGACACAAACTCAAACAGGCTATTCTTCCTGGAAGGAGAGGAGGGGAGGGAGAGGCAGCCCGGGGCTTTACATCAGTGATCACAGCTCGGCTGAGGCTAGAGCAAGGGAGTTGGAGGGAGGAACGGATGTACAGTGTCTCAGCTCAGCACCCTGACCTGGGAGGTGGTGGCCCCTCCCACCTCTGGCTGCCAAGTATTTGGGCTGATCACATCCTTGGCTGACTTGGGGATGCAGAGGACAGTGCTCTTCCTCAGTGCTCAGAGGCTGAGTGGGTGCCACAGGTGGTGATGGTGGAATGTAATCTCAGACTCGGGTGGGCAAAGGTGCTTGCCACCAAGCCTGGTAAACAGCTCATTCCCCAGATCCCACGTTGTGGAGAGAGAGAACTGACTTCTGTGGGTTGTCCTCTGACTTCCACGTGGTACTGAGTGTGTGCACACATACACACACACTCACACTTGCACACACACACACACACACACCACACACACGCACACAAAATAAACTAAAATGTAATTTAAAAATTAAGAGAAAAACAAACTCTGAGCCAAAGCTTCTCCCTCCTGAGCCTGGCAGAAGTCCCCGCTGGGAGGCGTCCTGCTTTAACCATGTCCGCCACCTCCTGTAGACCCTGCAGAGTGTCACTCACCACATGATGACCAGCTGGACAAAGTGCTCCAGCCTCCTCTCTCCTTTGCACGTGGCACATGTCTTGTTCCCCCTCCCAGAGCAGGTGCTGCACCTGAGGTCACAGGGAGCAGGCTCAGTGACCTGGTGGCTCCCAGAGGCCCCGTCCTGACCCGTTTCCAAGAGACCCCCTGACTGCAGTGATGTGTACTGTGTTTACCTGCTCACCTGCACCCCTGTCCTCTGGCAGCCAGACCCTAGTGCTCCTCTGGAGCTTGCTCCTCCCCAACCCAGCCACGTGGTTTCCCACCCTCAGTAGCGAGTCTGGGATCTCGGCCAGGCCAGTCACCCCATTCCATTTCCCTGGCAATGATAAGCCTGACACAAAGACAGAACCAGGTAAATGTAATTCGATCCACCCCGGATGTCCATGGAACCATCTGCAGAGGGCTGGCTAACCTGGTTACCATGCCAGCCTGGTGATACTGGATCTTGCTAGGCCTGATGCCATCCCAGAATAGACCCCTGGACGGTACTGTTGGGCCTTATAAATGTACATTTTTTGCCACAGCCAAATTGAACTGGGTTATTTTACTTGAAAATCAAAGAAATTTCATTTCTTTCCAAATCCAAAGACACTCTTCATTAGACATAGGGGAAGGGACGTCAAACCGGACCATCTGGAAAGGACGCCCTGAGGCTCGATGAGCCAAAAGTACCATTAACCAACCCCAACATGAATATTTCCACACCACATGCTTTTCTGTTTTTCTTTAAGGGTTTGTAAATACTTCGAGGACATGATTTATGTCCTCCTTTGCTTTTTGATGCTGTGATGAACACTGTGACCAAAGACAACTTGGGGAGTAGGGGGTTCATTTCATCTTACTGTCCACCATAGATGGAAGTTTGGGCAGAGACTCAAGCAGGAACTTGATGCACAGACCATGAAGGAATGCTTCTTCCTGGCTCGTTCCCAGGCTGAGGGTCACCTACCTTTGTTAAACACCCAGACCCACCTTCCTAGGCATGGCACCACCCACAGTGGGCTGGGCCCTCCTACATCAACTAGAAGTTCTGTGATTATGTGATTACAGAATGTTGTTGATTTAGTCAGTCAATGAACTTGGCTGGGTTGCTCCTCCAGCAAGGCCCTGCTATGAGGTGTAATTACTGTAATAAATAAGGCTTTGCCCAGAGCCCATAGTGGACAGTTAAGAATCCCCCAGGCACTTTTGGGACAATCTCTCTTCTTAGAGCCCCAGCCCCACTCCTGCCTCCCAGCAGAACCTCCACCTGATCCACGTGTAACCCACAGCTTTGTAGTGTCAGGCTTTGAAACAAGCTCACTCCCAGCAAGAAACAGCAGAGCATTCCCTATGCACAGAGCTCTGGGGATGAAGCAGGGAGAGGTAGACAGGGCACCCCTGCCCCTTCCAGCCAGGTGGTGACCAGCAAGAAGCCCAAAAGGCGAGAGCCCTCCCCTGGTCACTGGGACCCCCTACCTGCGCCTGCCAGAGCCGGAACACAAGTGGCACCTCCGGGGCTGCCTGGCCTTGCGTTTGGTCCCGCTGCACGATGAACACCTCACCTGTGGACACACCCAGCCTCAGCCACTGGCCCCCAGAAGCAGGCCCCAGGCCACCCCGAGATTGGCTTCCAATGCAGCCTCAGGACCCTGGCCTGGGTCTCTTCCTCCCCAGAAGCCTTCATTGGAGGCTTGTGGCTTCAGGGGGTGAGGGTTGGCGGCTTTGGGGCTGCCAGACACAGCGTTCCCAGACTCCGTGTCCTGAGACACCTGCCTCTCCTGCCTCCAACCAGGTGTCTAGAAGGAGCCAGGAGCAGAGCAGCTGGAGACCAGGTTGGGGTAGGAGGGCTCTTTAGAAAAGGACCCAGGGGTGCTGGAGAGATAGCCTAGCGGTTAAGAGCACCGACGCTCTTGCAGAGGACCCGGGTTCGATCCCCAGCACCCACATGGCGGCTAAGAACCGTCTATAACTCCAATTCCAGGAGAACTCCAGTTCCAGGGGAATCCGAGACCCTCTTCTGACCTCCGCGGCATTGCACGACACGGGTGCACAGACCTGCATGCAGACAATATATTCATACACGTACAAAAAAAAATTAAAAAAAAAAAGAAAGAAAAGGACCCAGGGGTGCCCAGCTTTAGTCAGGATAGGCTCCTGATATCCAGAGTAAGCCTGGAGAGGATGGAAGGGGAGCCAGGATAGAAAGAACAGAAAACCTGAAGGGGGGGGGGTTGCTGCTTGTACTGCGGAAGGCAAATGGAAGGACGAAGGCCATGGAGATGGAAGGAAAGCCAGGTACAGGCCACTGGGACCCAGAGAGGTGAGTGCCCAGCTGGAGATGGTGGCCCAGGGTGAAGGGCTGGTGGGTAGGTAGAAGGATGGACAAAGAGGCTGGTAGGGATGGCAAGTAGTCAGTATGTGTCTGGTAAGTAGGCTCAAGTCAGAAGAGCCTTGACTCTGAACCTGTTGCCTCTAGAGCAGAAGATGATAGTCTATCCTTCGAAACTTCAAGGATGCAGCGGTATGCTACAGCAGCCTGGGAAGGTCATCTAAGACCTATCTATCTTGAATCCCAAGCCTTCTGAACATCACCTCTCTGCCCTCACCTCCCTGGGTTGTGACACTAAGGCACATCCCACAGGGCAATATCCCAAGTATCCATTATTTTGGTATGTTTTTCTATTTTATGTATATGAGTGTACAATGCCCACAGAGGCCAGAAGAAGGCATTGAATTCCCTGGAACTGGAGTTGTTAACAACTGATGGTTGTTAGCTGCCACGTGGGCACTGGAAACCGAACCCCAGTCCTCTGCAAGAGTGGGCTTGTGCTCGTAACCACTGAGCCATTTCTCCAGCCCTGGGATCCACTCTGTTACAGGGCCTAGCTCAATGAAGGTTCTTCATGATTGTTGGAAGAGACTTCTAAATATGAACCACCAAAGTATAAGGGTCATTGGAAGCACCCAATCTGACTACCCCATTTCACAGATAGGAACCTGGAGACCTGGAACGGGAAGATGACCCTCCTGAGGCGACACTATTGGAACAGGGAGCCTCCAGTCCTTCCCCAACCCTGCCATCCCTGCGCCCCCAACACTAGCACCAGATCAGCTACAGGACCCCTGTGACTCACCATGGCAGCCCCGTGGCAGCCGCTGCACTTGTAGCGCCCACGCCCATGGCATTTGTGACATTCCTGAAAGAGAAAAGCTCTCCTTGGTTCGAGTTCCCCAAGCAGGACCCCTCCCACCACCAAGATGTCATAGAAGAGCCGGGTCCAGGACAAAATGGGAAAATGGTGTTAAGGAAAAAAATCTTTGAATAGCTAAGTGATCACATATCCACCTAGGAGAAAGTTGAAAGCCCATTTATTTTTTTCACATGCACATGGTCCAGAATTAGCACCCAAGGCTTAAGATTTTTCTGGATGCTACCAAAAGAACAGATGGGGGGTAAATAGGCATCTTTACATGATCATTTCATGGCTGACACCTGGGCCCTATGTCTCTTTTCATAATGAGTTGTGTTATCTCAGGAAAATTCCCTCCTGAATTCATTTTGTCATCATAGCTTTCAAAGCAGATATCCCAGTCATGCCCAGGACAACTGTTGCCTTTCCAGGCCAGGCTAATTGGGCTGGGAATCAGTCAAATGGTCATTGCAGTTTACAAGAAGAGCTTTCACCAGTAGAAGTTGAGGTGTCTGTCACATTTGATCTACACTTTTTTGGGATTAATTGGACTGAGCGCCTCATTAAACCATGTGGTAAACTTTCCATTTTCTTAGGTCCATATCTTTATCAGCAGTTAGACATGGTGAGTGGAAAGTACCACAGAGCTTCAAGATATTACAGAGTAATAAAACAGCTCAGAGGAGTAAAGACATCACAGAGCAATGAAATATCACAGGTTAGCAAAACATCACAGAGTCCCATTTCAAGATATCTACCTAGTAATAAAAGGAGAGGAAACCTCAAATGACCTAAGCTTAGAAGGATGTTATAGAACAGTACAGTTTGGTTATGAGACTACAACTTCTCCTTATCAGTGTAATGAGAAAGCCCTTCCAGATTGCTGGAAATGACAAGCCACGGTGACGTGTTAGTACTTCCCTGAGCCAGATTACCCTGTTACAAGAAGGAGATTCTTGAGCCTCTCAACTAACTCTCTAGTTTCTTGCCCGGCTGAACCACACATGCCAATGACACTTGCCCATAAAGTAGCTTGCCTGAGCCTCAAGAACATAGAAAGTGGACAGTGGTTTGTGAAAGACAAGGAAATAGCTTCTAGACTATATCATCGAATGAAAATAGCTTTTGTAGCCTCTGAAAAGGCATGGATCACTTCCTTGACCTCCTCAATATCTGGCAACTATGAAAGATCAGAGTCTAATCACATTCTTAAATCAAGTCCCAATGAGCAGACACACTGACAGCAGGCTAGAAGAGACTGAGTGGGCCAGTCAGCCACCAGGTTCCTGTTGTCACAGATTTCTACCCAACAAATAGATGACAAACCATGCCCTACTATTGACTTTCAAGGAAACACCCAATAGTGTGTGTGTGTGTGTGTGTGTGTGTGTGTACATGAGCGTGTAAGGCCCAGAGATGTTAGGTATCTCTCTCAATCGCTCTCCACCTTATACTTTGAGACAGGGTCTCTGGAGCTCACCAATTTGCCTAGGCTGGCCAGCAAGTCCCAGAGACCCTCCTATCTCTGCCTCCTCAGTGGTAGGTTTGCAGGCATACACCATCACACCCAACTTTTTACATGACTGCTAAATAGCCAAACTCGGGTCCTCGGGTGCTTTACCCACTGAGCCATCTCCACAGCCCTCCATAGTGCTTCGCTATTTAGCTGGTATCAATTTCATTGAGTCCTCCAGTTTATCCTACATCAAGGGAAAACTCAGGCATGCGCACAGGCACACAGGCGCACAGCTGCCCTAAGAGTGTTGCCACTTGCTATTTCTGGCTGGTGACAGTCCTCTCGCTGTGTGAAGGCCTCCTCCCTAAGATACAAGGGACTCTGTGTGAGATGAGTTCTACCCCCTGGCTGTTCTATGGTTGGGTTTTATTGTTACCTCAGGTGTGAACTGTCAGGCTGGACTTACAGTGTCTTTTCTCAAAGGATAAAGTCTGATGAAGCATGAGGTGCCTGGAAAACCGGCTTAGAGAGAAAGGCGGATAATCCAATCACCCATTACCTTGACCACGGAGGAGTGAGGCACTTGAAGCTTCCTGGTGTCTTCTTGAAACATGGGAGGCATCTGAACCTTCATATCCCAAAGCCTGGGGGAGGCGCCTCTCTGTGGCCCATCCACGGTATGGTCTGAGACAGAAGGGGGTCATCGTGAACACCGCAGAGAGCAGCAAGAATAAGCTTTCATGTCTTCACCAAAGAGTATAGAGGCCTCTTCAGTGCCTGACATCAGCTGGGGATAGAAGATGGTGTATACAGGGGCCCCTGAAGTTAAACATTTGAACATCAGAACTGGGTTTGAGTCTTGGCTCTTCTATTTCCCAGATGCATGACTAGAGATGGTACTAGACCTCTCTGAACTTGAATCCTCTTATCTCTAAAATGCATGTCATATGGTGGTGAAAACTAAGTGGAAAAATACATATAAAATGCCCAGCACAGGACTGGCACACCTTGAAGGATCAATAAGCAGGAACTGTTATCATCATCACCACCATGCCCTCCCCCCTTACAGTGTCTTCTTCCTCCAGACAGCACATGCTCACATTGAAAGCAAAGGCTCATGCATACTACTTGGGAGGAGGAAGGCAGGACAAGAAATCCTGGAAGGTTCCAGAGAAGAGGTGATGCCTGGTTAGGTTTTGAAGAATGGACCAAAGAGGACCAGCAGGGATACAGGACACAAGGTTTCGAATGAAACAGAAGCCTCTAGAACACTTCATTCAGAAAAAGCAGGATGTCACAGTGAGTAGGGACCAGAGGTCTACAGACTTAAGGATGTAAGGGTATTGAGTAGATGTCCGAGTAGTAATCTAGTCCCAGGTAGCCAGGGGTCAAAGGCAATATTGGACTTTTCCAGGCCTCTTGCAAACTACTTCCTCAGCAGGAATACTTCCCAAGGTCAGCAGTTAGGGAGTCTCCGAGATTAAAGTCATCCCATCATTTACAGTGGGTGGAGAAACTGAGGCTCCACCCACACATACATCTGGCTCGGATGGAGTTGGTGTCTGAGCCAAGTCCTGGGATGATCTCCAGGTAGCTCACTCACTGGTGAAGGGCTGGAACGTCCACTCTCTAGCTCGGTATTCGCTGAAGGTCTCCAGGCGATACTGTAGACAAAGAACATCAGAGTATCACAAGCAATGCCCTTCTGAAGAGAGCTTGATGCAGAAGCATGAAGTCCCACCTGCGGGGCTCCTACGCAGCACCTTGGGCTGTGAGGAGCAGGCTGGCAATAGCCGTTCCTGGAGACTTCCCATGCCAGGCTCCCACCCAGAGCCCTCCCAGCTCCCCATGAGGTTCCACAGAAAAAGTCTACACAGCAAGTTCTAAGACGGTCCTTGGCCATGGTGCATGGAGGTCCTGGTCCCCTTCTCTGAGGGTCCCCTGACTAAGGGCAGGGTACTCTTCCTTGATCCTCATCCACAGAGGCACAGCAAGAAGGGACCATGGGCATTATCTGATTTCCCTTTTGTGTGTATATGTGTATATGTGTGCATGTGCACCTGCGTACACATGCATAGAGGTCAGAGAACAACCTCAAAGAAGCTGTCTGCCTTCTTTGGTTCAGATATGCTGGCTGGCCAGCGACCCCAGGGATCTACTTACCTCTGCCTCCCCAGTGCTAGGGCTATCAGTGCATACCACTCTGCCCTGGTTTTACTGGGCAATTCTAGGGATCGAACTCTGTTCATTGTGTCTGCATAGCAAGCAAGTCTCTCCAGCTTTGTCTCTTGCATGGGAAGAAATGGGGGCTCACAGAGGCCAGCTGTCTTGCCTAGGTCAGCAAGCTGGCTTCTTCCCCCAGATGTGGGATCTAGCCATGAATTACTATATACTTTGTCAGAGAACAGATGTATCATTGGCACTAGAAAAGTGACTTGAGAAGCCATCCCTGCGCATGCAGGAAACCACAGCACCTTCCATGGTCTGGGTATCACAGGCATGGCTTGAGAGAAGCAGAGACTAACTAGAGTCAGGGGTGTAGAGGGACCGTCCCCAGCCTGGAGCTCACGGAAGACTGCGGGAGGCTGGGATTCTGGGCTAGCATACCTGATTTTGAATGCAAGGTCCATTACTTCTAATTATACGTATTTGGTCTCTCAGCCTCTCCTGACTTCTAATTACACGTATTTGGTCTCTTAGCCTCTCCTGACTTCTAATGCTGGCCCCATACATTGGGGACAATACTGCACTGTGACAGGCAGGGAGGAGGATTTGGCATGATGTCACCTGCTTCCCATGATGCCCAGCACATGTAAGGGTGTGGATCAGGATGCAGCGTCTCTGGCTCTGATTAATACAACTATAGAGAAGGGAGGTGCCTGCCAGAAGGACCATCACATGTGCCGCCTCCAGGACGAGTGTCCCCTCTGTCCCAGTGTCCCCAGCCACCCTTCCCCCCAGTATGGCCTCCTCACCCTGCAGAGGGTCTGCTGCCTCAGCTCCCGGATGATGAGGTCACCAGCAGCTGTGCTACTGTAGCAGCACCGGGAGTTCACGAAGCTGAGCAGGGCCGCCCGTGCCACCTCCTCGGTCACCACAGGGACTCTGCTTGGGAGCAGGAAGAGAGACAGGGGTCTGGGAGAGGCCTGTGGGTCACCCCAGCCAGTTCCTCAGTGTGTAGGGGGACACTGTGGCCCAGACAGGGGAAGAGCCAAGTGCTGAGGGCCTGACTGCTGAGGAATCCAAGCAGGGGACATCCAGCCCAAGGGACCATGTGACAGGATCCCCAGGGTAGGAAGGTGGTAGGTCTTTCTAGAAGGTCACAAACCCACATTCACCCAAGTATAGAGCTTAGGCGAGGAACTAAATTCTGAGTTTAAAAAAAATGTAGAAACCATGTGTTAGTCAGTGTTCCGTTGCCTACAAACACCTGAGAAAAGCAACTTCAAGGAGGAAAGACGTCTTGGGACTGGCAGTGCCCATGGTCACTTGGCTCCACGCCTCTGGGCCTGGGGGGTGGGCAGAGCACCACGGTGGGAGCAGCTCTCCTCGTGGTGGACAGGAAGGGCCAGGGACCCATTTCCTCCAACACAGCCCTGCCCGATACTGATTAGCCTCCCAACAGGCTAATCAGCTGTGACTTCATCATGGATGATGTCAGTGCTCTCAGGGTCCACAGCTACTCAAAGCCCATGGCAGGAGACCATGCCTCGGACACAGGCATCTCAGACCATCTCACCTCAAAACCGTAACAGCTGAAAGGCACCCTTTGTACAGATGAGGGAAGCTGAGGTCTAGGAATGACAGCACAGAGCCACGAGGACGCTGGGACAGATGAGCTGCCCTCCCTCAGGATGCCGGGACAGGTGAACTGCCCTCCCTCAGGAAGGTGAGACAGGTGAGCTGCCCTCCCTCAGGACGCTGGGACAGGTGAGCTGCCCTTCCTCAGGACGCTGGGACAGGTGAGCTGCCCTCCCTCAGGAAGGTGAGACAGGTGAGCTGCCCTCCCTCAGGACGCCGGGACAGGTGAGCTGCCCTCCCTCAGGAAGGTGAGACAGGTGAGCTGCCCTCCCTCAGGACGCTGGGACAGGTGAGCTGCCCTCCCTCAGGGCGCTGGGACAGGTGAGCTGCCCTCCCTCAGGAAGGTGAGACAGGTGAGCTGTCCTCCCTCAGGAAGGTGAGTCTTGGCCAGAAGAGAACAGCTGAGGGCTGGTCCGGCAGCCTCGGCCTGAGGACGATGGTCCTTGCCAGGCCTCTCTCCGGATGTCTTCCCTCCCTAAGGTCCAGGAGCCTCCTTACTGAGGCCTTCCCTCCAGTACCTCAGTAAAGAGGAGTTCTCCGTCCATCCTCCATGTCACTTCTCTACATATGCACAGTCCACCCCCAACCCTGCAGCCCGGGAGGTCGTGTGCTCCCAACCCCCACAACCCACTGTCCCTAACATAAATATGGCATCTCGAGTGGGTAGCACAGCCAGCACAGCACAGCACAGGTTCGTTCTGGGCCCAGAGTGCAGACATCGGGGAACAGAGACCCCCAAGAGACTGCTCTAGGCAGTTCACAGGAAGGGGTGGCTTCACCTCCCTGCTGACAGAGCTGTCTTCTGAAACCAGATAACACATGTAGGCCCCCCAGGGATGGAAAGCAGAGGACAGAGGACTTCAGCAAAGGTCCTGAGTCCAAGTTCTAGCTTCACAAGACACAGTGGTGTGTCCACAGCTGTGCTGTGGCAGGAAGGCTGTCACAGGTGCACATGAGGAGGACTGTAGCCAGAGTCCAGGAACACTGGACCCACAGAAGCAGGCCTGGCCCAGAAACTGGAGCCCCCCAACGTGGACTGGAGTTTCTACCCTTCACTCAATACCAGAAGAGTTTGGCACCTGTAGATTCCAAGGCTGTGTCCCAGGGGAATCTGGGTCACTGGGTCTGGGATGGGAGGGGCTGTCCCCAGAGGATTTCCCAAGGGCTCCTGAGGCTCCATCAGGGTTGAACACCCACAGAGAGGGCTCCCATAGGTTGATAGTGGAATGTGGAAATGCACTGAGATGTACCTGTGATCCAGGATGGAGGACCAGGACACTGGTTCTGGGGGTCTCTCCTGGGCCTCCGAGGGTGGAAAGAAGACCTGCCCTCCTGGAGGAGAGGAGAAGGTCGTCAGCCCAGCTCAGAGGAAAAGGAGGTGTGTAGTGAAAGAAGGAAAGGCTGGCTGATATAAGAACGAATCACAGGGCCTGGTGGCATACACCCACAATCCCGTCTACTTGGGAGACAAAGGCAGGGGGACTGTAAGTTCCAGGCTTGCCTTGGGCCACAAAGTGAGTGCAAAGCTACCCAAGGCAACTCAGTAAGAACCTGCCCCAAAATGAAAAATAGACTGGAGAGATGGCTCAGTAGTGAAGAACACTGATTGCTCTTGCACAAGACCTGGATTCTATTCTCGGCACCCACAAGGTGGCTGACAACTGTCTATAATTCCAGTGCCAGGGATCCAGTGCCCTCTTCTGACCTCCATGGGCATTGCATAACATGGATGTATTTACATACATGCAGGTGAACCACTGAAAATAGAAATAAATCATCAAAAAATATTTTAAAAAGGAAGAGGCTGGCCATGGTGGCACCACTAGTTCCAGCACTCGGGAGGTGGGGGCAGATGGATCTCTGTGAGATCGAGACCAGCCTGATCTGCACAGCGAGTTCCAGACCAGCTGGAGCCCTGGGAGACCAAAAAAGACCAAAAGACAAAAAAAATAATAATAATAATAAAAATTTTTTAATTAAGTTTTTAAAAATTAAAAAAAGAAAGAAAAAGCGGTGCATGACAACCCGTAGCTATTCCCAGAACTCAAGAAGCTGAGGCGGGAGAATGGTCAAGAATTCAAGGCTAGTCTGTGCTCCCTAGCAAGAGGCTGAGGCAGGAGGATTGTAAAGCATTCAAGGCTAGTCTGTGCTCCCTAGCAAGAGGCTGAGGCAGGAGGATTGCAAAGCATTCAAGGCTAATCTGTGCTCCCTAGCAAGCTCCAGGCCAGCCTGGTCTTCAAAAATAATAAAGTAAATATAGGTCTGAGGCTGTAGCTCAGTAGTAGACCACTTCCATCGCCAGCCTCTGCCAGGTGCTACGTTCAGTGCCTCAAAAAGACAGAAAACAGATTTAATGCATCGCCAGCAAAAGCGACAGAGATTTTGAGACCAGCATCAACCGAGTCATGGGATGCTCATGGCCACAGGACACTGCCCTCTTTCCATCCTACCCCTACCCCCCTCCAGCTATGGCAAAACCTTCTTGAGACCTGAGAGAAAAAAGGAGAACCATCTCAGCACTGACTTCCCTGACCGGCAGCACCCCCAGGAGGAAGCTGCAGAAAGCAGGTCCCCATGGACTCACCATGCCCTTGAAGCCAGTCGTAGCTGGGCAGTCCCTGCAGGAGCTCGGCAGGAGGTGCCACGGGACTCTCTGCCTCAAAGCTGAGGTCAGCCACACCTGTACAAAGATAGTAAGAGGCAGTGTTGAGCCTTGGGGGGGGAGGTCATTGATGAGTTCGTGAGAAAGTGAAAAATAAGGACAGGTGTGAGGATGGGGTGCACAAAACGCCTTTCTTTTCATGGGGGAGCCTCTTTCAAACTCTTGACCAAGACGAGGGTGTCGCTTAGGGGTAGAGAGCTTGCCCAGCACCCACAGGACCCTGGGTTTGCTTCCTAGTGCTGCCGAACAAAACAGCAAATAAAACTTCTAGATCTTTGCTTCCACAAAACAAATAGTATGTCCTGTTCCTTCAAGTCTAATAAAAGTATCCAGACTATTCTGCTAAGCAGGCTTTGTTCTAAAGGAGAACAGCCAGCCTGGTCTGGAAGGCAGCAGTGAGGGGCTGGGGAGCTGAAAGATATCTGAGAAGAGTGGAAGGAGAAAGGGGGTTCTGTGTAAACAAACAGCCCCCTTTGCCACCCCCCAAGTTAGGAATGCCCTTTTCTAACAATGAGAAAAGCTACCTGTTCCTCTAAGGCTTTTTCTCCTAGTGGCAAACCTACAGTGGAAAGCGGGTGTAGGTTTGTAGATAGAAGCAGGGTTTTCTACGCAGGAAGAGAAGTGTCTGTGATACAAAGCGACAGGGTCCCAAACCTTCACAGGGCTGCCTGCCAGTGTGTATTGATGTCCCCGATCTCATAATTCATCTTAGTTCTCAGATGGTTTTGCTTTGAATGAGTTTATTAACATTTAAAGATGTTTAGCTACCAAGGACCAGCCATCATCTTCTGTAAAAAGCCATTTTGTACTCTGTGAGCTGACAGTCCCTGTGTCACTCCGTGTCACTATATGGCACCCCAGCTGTGTGGGTGTGGCTCTGTCCCAATCCAATGTCAGTCAAAGAAAGAGGTGGTGTCAGACTTGGGCCCTGAGCTGTGTCTTGCCACCCATCTTGGACCCTCACCTGTGGGTTTATAGAGATGCTCACCTGTGAGGAAGGGCTGGGGGGTGTTGGGGAGGTGGAACTAGAATGGGGTGGGGGGGGTCTTTGGGAACCCACGTGTGTCTGTCCACTGCAGGTTCCAGAAGCCCAGTTACCAGAAGCAAAGAGCAAGGTCAGGGCTGAGTGTGGCCAAGGGTCACAGGCAGAATCCCAGAGGTATGGGAAGCCAGAGGTCAGACACTCGGTCTGTGTAGCCGGGGCTCAGAGCTCTCTGGCATACTATACCTGCCACACAGCCTTGCCCAACCCAAGTCCCTCGTGAGTGAAGTAGACACAGCACTATGCTGCCTGTATCCTGGATCCCTGTGTGAGAGCCTCCAGTCCGAAGCCTGGGATAAAAAAAAAAAAAAAAAAAAAAACACTCTGGCCAGGTGGCGCACGCCTTTAATCCTAGCACTTGGGAGGCAGAGGCAGGTGGATCTTTGTGAGTTCAAGGCCAGCCTGGTCTACAGAGCGAATTCCAGGACAGCTGGGGCTACAGGGAGACCCTGTCTCAAAAAGACCAAAAAAAAACCAAAAAACCACTCTGGCCCCGTGCCGAACTTGACTTGTGTTCCTTTAAACCAGGAAATAATGAAAATGTCAACCGTGGAAAGAAAGGCCACCCCTGTCTCCTGAGATCGCCCTGCCCACTCTGGGGCCTCTTCCCACTCCTTGATGGGAAGACAGAGAAACCCCATGTGGTTGCCATGGCCTGCTAGAGGCCAAACAAAAGGAACAGGAAGACAGGAAGAATGGCAACTGGAGCCCCATCCATCACCCGGGAGAGCGGCCCTGACCTCTGGGGCAGGCTCAGTACCTCAGAGCTAAATTCATCTCACCATTCCACTCCAGACAAAAATAAAGGACTCCAGACTGACCCCAGAAGGGCGTGTCATTTCCTATACAGAATTGGAGTCACACAACAGGACCATGGAGGTCATCCGGCATTGTGTCACACTCACAGTGGGGCACTTCAGCAGCGTCACTGGGGTGAGTCTGGGGGGCAGCTGTCCAGCTGGGCACCCCACCCTCTCATACACGGACGCCATCCGAGGACCACACAGGGATGTGCAGGCCTCACTGCACTTCCCAACTGTTGTTTCCCTGTTCAGAGAAGGGCAACAGGAGGCCTTAAGACGTGGTCTGGTGCCGCCAGCCCACACAGGCACAGCAGAGAGAAACGACAAACACCTCACACCCTGTCCCCAGGCTTTTGCACCTGTCTTCATGTCCCCAAGCCACTGGTGTCAAGCTGCTGCTGAGACCCCCTGGCAAAGGCAGTCAGGAAGGTGGGGTCTGTGCTCCCTGGACACAGACTGATTTTCTTTAGCATGAAAAGAATTTTTCTTGTGGAGAAAAACATGGTCACAGAGAAGCCTTTTATCTTTCCCAGATGCTATTTTCTCTAGCTCAAGGGCCTTCCCTGGGACCACAAGATTCTGGATCAATCCACTCTCGAGCACCAGGGTCTCTATCCATGGTCCCCATGACCATCTGCCCTTCCCATACTGTTCTGCATCTTCTCTAATGGCGTGAGAGTCGCTCTTATACACTGGGGCAAGGAACAGGTGTGCAGTAGGCACATGTGACCATTGGGCACACACAGCACCCCACACAGGCTAGGCATACAGTCGGTGCACATAAATACACGTGACTAAACTTGCGCTTAAACACATACAAAAGACTTTAAGACCTCTCCACCCCCAGAGCTGCCCAGGGCCCACAGCTCGCTGTTCCAGTCTCTGCAACTTGTAACAACAAAGCTTAGGGAGGTCGAGTGAGTTAGGCTAAGCAATCAAGAGGTGGCCTTGGATCTGAATCCACTGACTTCATTTAACATAGTTTCCTGCTGAATGAAACTCCATCTGCAAACTCTAAGTTGGCTAAGGCTTAAAGGAAAAAAATGGTGGAGACATGTTTAATGGAACAAGATAGCGGTGGATATCTGATGTCCAGCCTACCAGAGTTTAGTTTAGACCCTGCTCTGGTATGTAGCTGCATTTCAGTATGGAAAAGGAACCCAATTTACACTGAGTTCTCTCAACAATTAGCACAAGCTGATTATGTTTCATTTCCAAGAATTCACACTTTAAGATGCCAACATGAGTGGCATACGAACATTGGGTACACACAGCACCTTCAATGCCACCAAGTCTGGGGGTCACGAATAGCTATTCATCTGGGTCACAGACCTCTCTAGGATTCAGACTGAAGCATAAAGTCCCTCTTCAAGCCCCCAGAAAGCTTTTCAGTGAGGTTGTTGCCCACCCCCATGGTCCTCACAATCAGAACCCCTGACCATTTTATACATGGAGAAGTGGAGGCTTAGAGATGTTAAGTGACTTGTGCAGGATCACACAGTCCATTCAAAGCAGACCCAGGATTTGAATGCTGGCCCCCAGCTCCCCAGCTGGTCCCCCATCCCTGCCACAGTGCCTGTTCAAACTCACCCTGAAAACTTTCCTTTGTTTAAACATGGCACATTTCCTCTGAACCCCCCTTTTCCTTCCTTGGGTTATAAACAGCCTTTCGATTCCATTGTGTTTCTGTCCTGATGATGACAGTTTGGGGTTCCCCTGGCTGTGTCACCATCAGTCATGAACAAGCAAGCAAAGGTAAAGACTTTTCACAGTGACTCTGTAAGATTAGCCCCCACTAAGAGCGTGATCAAAGTAAGAATCCTGAGATTTGTGTTTCTATTTGGCTGGAGGAAGGGGTCACTGTCACCTGGAGAAAGGGGCACAGGGCTTGGAGAGGACACTGTGAGTGGAGAGGCACTCTTGAGGGAGCTGTGGCTTCCTGCCCCATTGCCCCAAGGCACAGAATAGAAGAGGGGGTGCATTGCCGATGGCTGTCTTACCAGTGAGAAGGAAGGAAGGACAGGAGATGCTCAGGACAGACAAGATGCAGGTGGGCAGGGCCAGATCTCAATGCAGGCTGCAATGTGACCCTCACCCAATCTCTACTCACTTTCATCATCGCTAGGGTCCCTGTCCATGGTCCAGATGTCCAGCCAGTTGGTGCCTGTGTTCCTGTGAGCAGAGGGTTGAGATTCTGGAACTGAAGGACCACCCTCAGCCCCTCCCAGATCTCTATAGCCCTTTGTTACTCGGCACACAACAAAGGCAAAGCTTCGCGTCCCAGAAAGCAGAGCCCCACCCTGTGACCCAGTGCTTGAGGTTCTTAGAAGAGCCTTTCACTTTGTGAAGCTTACATGGAAGCTTCTAGAAACCTACAGGTGGCATGCTTGTTTTCTGCCTTTTCTCCCAGCTGGAATTCGACCTCCCTGCTGTGACCCAAGATTAAGCATCTGCCATCATGCTGTGCCTTGCACTAGTGAGGGGCAGGTCTCCAAGTCCCGCAGGAAATTGAGGAACCCGTTAGCAGACACAGGAGATTGCCTGCCAAAGGAGAGGCCACATGGGTGCTCCAACTGGCTGGGACCCCTGAAGCCTGGGTACCAGGCTATTGTCTCCTTGATGTCAGGTTGGAAGCTCACACAGCACGTTGCAGCCACACCATCTCCCGATGTGTCCTGTCCCTGGCACCAGCCCACTTGGCCCCTGTGGGATTCTTTGGGGAGGTACACTGAGACTAGCAGTGAGACCACTGAGCTGCATGAGCAGGCTTCCTCTGAACTGTGAGTGCACATGTGTGTGCAGTGCGTGCGTGTTCATGTATGTGCACCTGTGTGTGGAGACCGGAAGACAAGTATCAGTCCTCAGGATGCTTCCACCTCTTGTTTAAGACAGGGTCTCTCCTTGGTCTGGAACTTCACTGCGTAAGCCAGGCTGGCTGACGTGAGCTCCGGGAGCCCGTCTGCCTCCCACCTCGTCACTGCTAGGGTTGCGAGCATACCTAACTACATCTGGCAGGTATGTAGGTGCTGGGGATCAGACTCAGTTCTTCAAGCTTACACAGCAAGCACTTTACCAGCTGAACCACCTCTCCAGCGCCCTCTGCAGGCTTTGGAAGGTCTACAGGTCTTTCACAATGGAGCAGACACTTCATCTCCCACCCTTGGAAGGGCATCCAGCTCCTCTGAGGGAGTCTGAACACTGACGGCCCAGAGTCAGTCTCCCAATTTTAGAAGCAGAGGGCTTAAGAACCACTGCCGTTCCTCACTGTGGCCTTGACAGGGCTTCCCATGGGGCTAGAAGTTCCCTGGCCAAGATCACGATGCTCCAGCCAGACGTGACTCACCCAGCCTAGCAGTACCCATGGGGTTGTATTCTGACCCTCCTTAACCAAGACAGGGTCACAGTCACCCAAGAAACCCTGCCTTGGTGGCAACAAGGCTCATGGGGTTAGATCCCGTGCAGTATAAACTGCCTTGGTGGCAACAAGGCGCATGGGGTTAGATCTTACGCAGTATAAACTGCCTCTGCTCTGTCTGCTATCTCCCCTCGGTGCTCCCTACCACTCCTAGGAGAATCCTGGGGTACAGCAGGGCCATCCACGCTTACCTTAAATCAGGCAGCTCGGGCTGGAGAGATGGCTTAGCGGGTAAGAGCGCCGACCGCTCTTACAGAGGACCCAGGTTCAATCCCCAGCACCCACATGGCGGCCGAGAACCGTCTGAAACTCCAATTCCAGGAGAACTTCAGTTCCAGGGGAATCTGACACCCTCTTCTGACCTCTGCGGCATTGCACAACCCGGGTGCACAAATCTGCATGCAGACAGTACATTCATACACATAAGAAATAAATTAAAAAAAAAAAAATCAGGCAGCTCACTCCCCACAAATAGGCTTTTATTGTATGTAGGACCACTGAAGTTCCTCACAGTGAAAATTGTAGGCGTTTTCTCATTTTTCCCTCTGCAGGTACAGGAGTAAGCGCTGCACCCTGAAGAAAGGATGTGGTCTTGTGCCGGGCATGGTGGTAGTGCTGGGCATGGTGGCACACGCCTTTAATCCTAGCACTTGGGAGGCAGAGGCAGGCAGATCTTTGTGAGTTCAAGGCCAGCCTGGTCTACAGAGTGAATTCCAGGACAGCTGGGGCTACAGGGAGACCCTGTATCGAAAAGACCAAAAAAAAAAGAAAGGATGTGGTCTGTTGATATTTTCATACAATGAGTCCAAACCGGGAGAATGTCACCCATGGAAGCAGGACAGCGTTGGGGGCGTGTTCTAGACATAACATGTTCATGTTCGTATCTCTGAGCATATTTAAGCCTGAACATGACACAGGACAGGTGACAGAGTAATAGACAGGTAGAAGGATGACAGATAGTGACTGACAAACTATACACAATGTAGTTGTGGCTTAGCTACAACACCTACCATTAGAGCTGGGACATATTTTTTTTTTAGTACAGCAAGTCATTCTTCCCTAAACCACCCCCCCCCCAGGCATTTGAAAGAAACAGCCACAGGGCATCACTTCAGTGACAAGCAGGACAGAACTGAATATTAAATAGAACTGAGGATTTAAAGAGACAGAAATTTGAAGGCTGCAAAGCCACTGGTAATAGCCATCAGTCTGGAACCAGGAAGTGCCCGTCATTACGAGTGACAGTCCTCTTCCATACTGCAGCTAGGTTAGGGATTCAGTGAGATTGATGGCAGGACAGGTGTCCTTAGGGTGCCTCCACTTGACCCAGACCTGTCACTCTTTTGGTCCTATGCCTACCGAGCACAGACCTTCTGAGTTCTTCCCATTAGCTCCCACTAAACACCCGTGAAACCTTTACCACTTGACACAGTTATTAAGAGCTATCTCCACTCCTGGACTACATCTGAGTACTTTGCTCTTGGAGATCAAGTTTGTATAGTGTCCTTAACCCCGGACCTCGGGGTTACATCATGGCGGTGGGGAGTGTTGGGAGGGGGCCAAGTTTCAAAGGCAGCCTAGAAACCACCTCACCTGGCTGCTCTTGAATACAGCTGGGGAGGAAGTTGCGCAGAAGCTGAGGCTATCTTCACATGTTTAAAAGGCTGTCCTGGGGTGGAGGCAGCAAAGTGAATCCCAGACAGGTGAGAGTTAGTTGGAAGAGGATATTTCCAACGTACCAGAGAAGGTCTGTCTCCTTCCCCTGGGTGCTCAGATGATATCACAGCACCCGCACAGTGCTTGAACCAGTGGGGTGGTGGCAGAACATGATAGGGCCTGGCGTCAGAGCCCAACTGTGGACACTGCTTTGGGAACTGAGCCTGAGGTATGGGATCCAATGTGTGTGTGGCCAACAGCATTTTCAGCCTGAGCTTGACAGGCCAGTCCTCTGCACCACGGTCGGCACCGCCCGCCCCTTCCCAGACTAAACCTCAGCAGCTTAGTAGCCACAGCTGGCTTCTCTGCATTCAAATGACAGCCACCATGTCTGCCCGGGGACTTCTTAATTCACTTACACCAGCCCCTGGGCTCTTGTTTCTCTGTCTAGGAACAAGTGTTGCTCAAGGATTTGTCGAAAGAGCAGATCCAGGCTCTTTCCAGGAAGTCCTGATGAAGCCCGTGTGCAGTGGAACTCTGAGTGAATGAGGCTGGTTCTGTAGACACCAGGGTGACTCCAAGTTGGGCAACTTACACTAAAAGACCCCAGCACAGACCGCTCAGTATAACACGTGGACATTTTACTTCTTAATAGACTCATTTCAAATTATAATCCATAGCCAGTGTGGTGGCATTTACCTGTAACCACCACTAGAGAGACCGGGGCAGGAAGATCACTGCAAGTTCGAGGTTGGCATGGTCTACATAGCCAGCCTCTATTAGCTACAGATTGATGGGGGAGACTTTATCTCAACACAAACAAAACACCCCCCCCCAAATCATCAGAGTCAGTAGCTGTTTCCTGAGTCTAACCAACCAACTCTATTTTGAACTTTCTTGGCTCTGATGAAAAGTGAGCATAGCTCAGTGTGAGGAGATCCTCTCCTATCAGCCCAGGGGCACACCCTCATTTTCCTCCCGCAAGACACAGATCTAACAGGCTAAAAACTTTAACAGCAGGACAGAGAATGGAGCCATTTTGCAATCATAAAACATCCCTCTGTGCTGTGTCAGCTGAAAACAGCTGCAATTTGAACCATCTCAGGACTTCCAAGCAAAGACACCTCATTTTCTGACTCACCTCTTCTTCTGACCCCAAAGTGGCCCCAGTGACTAACTGATCATTCACCCAAATTTTCCATTATTTTGGATTCAGCTCTTGGCATAACACATGGACGGGGAAGGGCTCAGTCCTAGTGAACAATAAACTGTTTACAAGGAGATGGTGACTGTGGTTATACAGCATTTTTAATGTTATAGAAATAAACACATATGACGTTTCCCATTTTGACATTTTTAGGGGCAGAGTTCAGTGGCAAAGTGAGACTCTGGGGGCTGGAGAGATGCTGAGTGGGCAGAGCCACAGTGCAGCATGACTCCCTGAGCTCAGATCCCCAGCACCGTGGAAAAGCCAAGCATGGAAAGGCACATCTGTAATGCCAGTGGTGGAGAGGCGGACACAGGAGGGTCCCTGGAGCTTGCTGGCCAGCCATTTTAACCTGTCAGTGAGCATGTGCGCACACATACACACACATACACACACACACACACACACACACACATACACACACATACACACACACCTGCACCACGAACACTAACTCCCAGTCACTGGCCATCCCAGCCCACTTTGTGTCTTCATGTTTAACAACCCTAGGTGTTTTACAACATGTTTAACAACTCACATACATGGAATCATCTAGGAATTGTGCTTCTGTGATTGATTTACTTCACTATGCACACCTCTCACAGTTCATCCATGTTTAGCAAATATTTGAATTTACTTGATTTTAAGGCTGACTAATATTCCACTGAAGGTGTGGGCCACACGGTTTGTGGTCAGTGTGTGTCCACAGACAGACACTACATTGCTTCCTCTTTAGACTGCTGTGAGTGAGACTGCTGTGCAATGCTCTGCGACTGCTTTCTGTGCCATTGGGTCAACACCCAGAAGTGGAACTGCAGAGCCCTATGCTAATATTATGCTATTTATGCTAATATTATGCTAATTTATGCTAATAATATGGTGATTTGCTTGAATGTTACCTTCTTCAGGGGCTACAGCGCTTTTTGTTACCACCAATGGTGCACGAGGGTTCCAGTATGTTGCCAGCAGCCCTTGTCACTTTCTGCTTATACACCACTGGGAAGTTGACATTGCTATTCTCTCCACTTGACCTATTAAAAGGTTCAGAGACAAAAGGTGCCTTACCCAAGATCACACAGCAAGAAGCCCAGCTGGAGTCTCTGGGCACCCGTGTAAGTTTGCCATTCACTGTGAGCACCACATCCAAGCCCCTGGCTCCCCTTGCCATGTCTTCCTCCAGCATTGCCCATTGAGCATCCATTGGATGCCAGGCTCTGCCCCAGGGCCGTTCAGCACCCATCAAAAACCTAGATCTTTCCAGAATCCTGCAGCCAACAATGCCCAGAAAATGACTTCTGCCTGGGCCTGGCACCCATGATAACATTGTTATTGGCTTATCTGTGGGCAGTACACAGACACCGGGGTGCCCAGGGCAGGAAGCAAGGGAGGACTCGCAGAGAATGCCTTTGAAACACATAACAGGTCCAATGGGGGTGCTCCTGAGATGCCAGGCACATGTAGCCACCTATCTCTGGAGCCAGGCCAACATCCAGGTCTGCAGGCGGAGGTAGCAAGCTCTTGAACACACAATGGGAAAGAGACATGTCTTCCCAGGTCCTCACGCGCCAGGCATGAAGGGAAATTCCCCTCACAGAACCCTTACCCTAATCCTAACCCTAACCCTAACCCTAAACCTAGCCCTAGCCCTAACCATAACCCTAACCCTAACCCTAACCCTAGCCCTAACCCTAACCCTAACCCTAGCCCTAACCCTAACCCTAACCCTAACCCTAGCCCTAGCCCTAACCCTAACCCTAACCCTAACCCTAACCCTAGCCCTAACCCTAACCCTAACCCTAACCCTAACCCTAACCCTAACCAAGATTTGAGCACTATCTGTTTGCATCATGGTTGTGGTGAGGCCTGAGAAGCATTTTGTGGTTTTGTGCACTCACTCACTAAGCTGCGTTTTTGTGAAGAGGCTGAGGGGTAAGGGAGCAGTGTCGTTTTTACTATCATGGCTGGAAAGACTTAGCCTTGGCCAATCTGACTTCTCAACTAACTGAAAAGTAGATGAAGGAAAGCTGTGAAACCCTGGTGACCTGCAGTCTTGGGACAGCGATACTGCCCTGTCCCTTTCCTAGCATGGGACAGTAGTCTGCAAGACATCTCTTCAACAACAGCCAAGCCACTGTCCGTCTGTAAGCTTCATAGGGGCAACGGCCAGCTCAGTGCTTAGATCTACCTCTCAGCCTCCTCCTCTCTGCCCCTCAGCCTTCTCTCTCCCTCTCGGCCTCTTCCCCACTGCCCTGACATTAGTGAAGCCCCACTGGAAGTGTCTAGAACAGTCTAACATATTTCCCAGAACTCAGCAAAGCAGAGCTCAGTGGATCCAGGACCCAGGGCAGCTCAGGCAGGCTTTATAGGCCCTCTTAGCAGATCCCGTCTGCCACCATCACTACCTCCAGGGGACGCTCCAGAGGGCCCTGGGCTGTGCTCAGGTTGACCCTGTCCAGAAGGAACCATTCATTCCCTAGCTCCACTCAAACCCAGAATCCTGTCACCTGAGCACAGCCAGCAACTCACCCAGGCTTCTGGCCTACAGGGTCACACCAGGTGACAGGTCTGTGCGAGGATCCTGTCTCAATCAGGGCGGAGCAACAATCCAGCTCCCTGTGGAGTCACTGACGCCTGCCACGACTGCTTCCCAACGCAGCTGTTCTATCCACTCCACAAAACCCAACCAAGAGCGCCTCACCCACTTCCACCTCAACTTCTTCCTGGGACACCAACAGGGTCCTTGGCCACCTAGCAGTCCCGGTGCCTCTGGTTCAGTCAGAATGTGAGAAGCAAGCTTCTCCGGGATGGAGGAGAGGTGGGTGGTGCCCTCCAGCCCCCAGATTCTAACTGTCTCCATCTGTGTTTGTCCCTAAACCCTTATTCAGCACTTCCAGCCAGTTGGCAGAGCATGGATAGCTCTGCATGTCACTTTCTGGGACCCCCCCCCCACCCCTTGGCAGAAAGCCAAGGTTCACATCTCCAATGAGCACAGGAAGTCAAGAGAGAGCAACTAGAGCCTGCAAGGCTTGTTAAACTCACTAAGACCACCCCCAATGATGTACTTCCTCCAGCATGGCCACTCCTTCTAAGACCTCCCAAAACAGTGCCACCACCTGGGGACACAATGTCTGAATACTCAAAGCCTATGTGGGACACGCTCATTCAAACCACCACATAATTTGTAATCTCTGCACCCAGAAGATGGAGGCAGGGCTGTCAGAAGTTCAAGGTCCTCTTCAGCTACGTATGGAGTTCCAGGCCAGCCTCAACTACATGAAGCTGTATTTCACAAAAGGAAGTCAATGTGTTTAATCTGTTTCTGGCTTATTTTGTGTCACAGAATGACACTGAGCCCCCATATCATGTTGATTAAGATCAAACCACTACGACTCTAGTATCCACCCTCATTTCCTCATCGAAGTTTTCTTCACAGAACGTGTTACTATATGCAGCACTATCTCTCTTACTGTGTGTTGTGTTTAACATCTCTTACTACCCTGTGACTGGGATGTAGGCTAAAAAACAAAAATCTCGGTGTGCATGTGTGATCATTTAGATTCCTGCTTCATGCTTAACCCTCTGAGCAGGACTCCGAGATATCAGCCACTATAAATCTGTGACAAATGAGCAAAGAATAACATGCTGTATATTACTATGCAGAGACTGTATCTTCCTAGCACACTAGACTTCTGAGCCATTTTCTGCAAAGACAAGCTTCGTGCCTCCAGTAGAGCAATGGAAGGAAGAAGATATAACAGCAGTCTCTGTAGCATCCATCAACTGCAGTCTCTCGACATTATCTCTTTCCGCATCAGACAGAACCTCAGCGTGCCTGTGTGCAAGGCAGTAGGGACTCAGTGAGCTTGAGGTGCTCCTGTCTTGCTCAAGATGCTCCCCTGGAAGCTGAGAATGGCCCAAGCTCTGCCCTTTGAGGTCCAGACACCGACCCTGGTGGCTCCGGCTCCCCCATAGCCATTTCTGGCATCTCTTGCCAGTAGGTATGTGTGACTGCCTACCCGGGGCGCTGCAGTGTAAACCCCCTGGACCCAGATTCTTCCTACTTCTCTGGCTACTGTCTTCCCTGGGCTAGAAAATGGGGCAGGGTCTCATGTGGGGGATCCTGTCTGGCAAAGAGTACAGAATGGCTTGTCACTAGCAAGCCAGAGAAGCTAATCTTGCAAGGCAGAAGGCTGCCTGAGAGTCATCCCACCCACGCTGTCCTGCCCTCCATTCCTCCCCACTCCATTCCTCCCTCCCTCCATTCCTTCCCCCTCCCTCCCTCCATTCCTCCCTCCCTCCCTCCTAATCAGATCCACTTGTCTCCAGAACCAAATCAGAATTTTAAAAGGCCAGCCTACTTGGTCACTGAAATTTCTAAACACAAATTCAATTCTCTTTGCAAGGCGTCAACAGCCTATCCAGACATCACCAGCTCCCAACCCTGAGACTGTGCAGGGGCCTTCCAACATAAAAGCCCCGAGGTTTGCCCTGAGGAATCGTCAAACTGTGGGTTGGGATGGTTGAGATGTGAAATGCCCCCCACAGGCTCATGGGTTGAATGCTGTCCCACCATGGGTGGTGTTATTTTATAATATGGTGGGAGCTTTGGGGAGGTGGGACCCAGCTGGAAGGGGTATGTTCTTGGGGTCTGTATCTTGCCCTGGCCCCCTCCTCTATCTGCTTCCTGTCTGCCATGAATGGAACAGCCTCCTCTTCTGTGTGTTCCTGTGGCCACGATGTTCTGTGTCACCACAGGGCCCAGAATCAACAGAGCCCAACACTAAGGGCTTTAATCTCTGGAACCCTGAACTAAAATAAATCTCCTCTCCCTTAAATTATTCTCTCACATATTATGGTCATATCTGTGCAGAACTAACTCTCTGTGGACACCTGTTGGAACTTCAGAAATCCTTTCATTGTACACAGAGAAGGGAACAGACTTGCCCAGGTCACTGGGCAATGGGCAGCTAGCCATGGTGCAGGCTTTCTTCCAGGGCTTTGCACACTGATGTCCCAAATGTAAATGACTTGGGGCCACACAGAGAGGTAACAGTGGAGGACAAGGAATCAGGTATTTTCACCCATCGCCATTACAAGCTTTCCATCCTGTCAGAGACCTTGGGGATGATGGGAGCTGTAAGTTAATATCAGCTACAGCCCTACAAAGTTCTCCCTACCCCATCCCAAGAGCCAGAAGGGACAGAAGGGAACCCTCCCATCTTGTCAGTAGAAGAGACAGAGCTCACCGAGGACCAGAGAGACACCTCCTGCAGCCCCTCGAGTGTCTCAGCACCCTCCCCATCTCCATGGGGATAGCCTCCTGCAGCCCCTAGAGTGTCTCAGCACCCCCCATCTCCATGGGGATAGCTTGCTGCAGCCCCTCGAGTGTCTCAGCACCCCCATCTCCATGGGGATAGCCTCCTGCAGCCCCTCGAGTGTCCCAGCACCCCCATCTCCATGGGGATAGCCTCCCGCAGTCCCTCGAGTGTCCCAGCACCCCCATCTCCATGGGGATAGCCTCCCGCAGTCCCTCGAGTGTCTCAGCACCCCCATCTCCATGTGGATACCCTCCTGCAGCCCCTCAAGTGTCTCAGCACCCCCATCTCCATGGTGATAGCCTCCTGCAGTCCCTGGAGTGTCTCAGCACCCCCATCTCCATGGGGATAGTCTCCTGCAGCCCCTCAAGTGTCTCAGCACCCCCCATCTCCATGGGGATAGCCTCCTGCAGCCCCTCAAGTGTCTCAGCACCCACCATCTCCATGGGGATAGCCTCCCGCAGTCCTGTACCACCTTCAGTCCCATCTCTGTGCCCCCTAAGCCAGCAGGGACTACTCCAAAACCCGTGCCCAGGCTGAGGTGGAGACCAGGAATGGATGGAGGGAAAGGACCCCTCCCAGAGAGAAAAGGGAGTGACCAAACCATCAGGATCACACTGAGGGCCCAGAGAATGCCACAGAGCCCCCTTCCTTCTGAGTCCCCAGCCTGACCCCAAGTGCCACCTGAGTCCCCTCTTGCTGGTCTCCCTTCCTCTGTGCCCCAGGGTCTCTGGTGCTTGGTGAAGGTCAGTATACCCTTCCGAACCTAGAATGGAAATGGATTTACCAGTTCTTGAATCTTCCAAATAAGACGGCCACTGGCCCCTGTGTGGCACCCACCTTCCCTGCCTAGCATCAATGCTTATAATACCTACCTGCCTGCCTGCTGAGCTGTGTCTTTGATTCCTGCAGGCTGCAGTGTGTATGTGCAGGAGGATAACAGAGACTAAAGAAGGACCCACCCCTTCATCCCTCTGCGCATTCATCTAAAAGAATTCAAATTCACATTTCATCCCTCCGTAGCACCCATGACCCTCCCAGACTAATCCTCTATACTCATCCCAATCCCCAAGTTCTGGCCTGTACTCCACTCCTCTATGCTGGCCATGCTCTGCCACAACTCGAACCCTAGTGTACACAGCTTCCCCATCCGGACTACTCTCCTCCTTTGCCATTGCCAATCAAATTCCTCCTCATCCTCCCAGGACCTTGTCAGACCCCCCCCCCCATATCCATGAGCAGAATCAGTGTTCTCTGCCTTTCCTCTCTAGGCTCCTCCGCAGAAGGCTGTATCTGTGGCTGTGAGCAGGTGACTGTGGCTGGCCCTGGGAGTTGGGGAAAGGACCTCCACGCTCTGACTCCCCCTCCTGGAGACCAGCTACTTGAATGGCCAGCCATGCTGGTCTACAACACCTCATTTTCAGAGCCAGCTCCACATTCAACTTACCTAGAGAAGCTGGGCATGGTGGCAGATGCCCACAATCCCAGCACTGAGAAGGTAGAGGCAGGAACTCTTGAGCTCCAGGCCAGCCTGGGCTATATAATGCCAACAAAACAAACTTGGTGGAATTAAAGCCCCACATGGCAGCCACAGGAATACACAATGGAGGGCAGAGAGGATGCTCAGTGCGTAAAGTGCATGCATGCACGAGGACATGAGCTCAGATCTCCATCACCCACATGAAATCTCCGGACGCAACGGAGCACTCCTGTAGTCCTAGTCCTGGGAGGTGGACACAGGCAGGACCTGGGGCTTGGGGCCTGGCCAGTATTATCAGAAGATGCAAGTTCAGTGAGAGACCCTGTCTAAAAAAGACAAGATAGAAAAGGAACCAAGGAAGACACTTGACATTTTACTTTGGACTCTACATGTGCAAGGTACCCATATGAATGTACACACACACACACACACACACACACACACACACACACACACGTAAACCACAATGGAAATTTGATGATATTCAACTCAAATCTGCCTCTCAGTAAGCTGACAGCGGGGTCTGACATCAGTCACAGACTCCAGAGCTAGGAGGAGCTCTGAGCCCCGGCCCCATACCCTCTGCCCCTTCTCAGCTTTATCTCCCACATTCTTTTTTATGTTTATAAAATACCCAAACAGCATGAGAAAAATACAAAAGATTCAAAGTTAAAACTTATTGCCTGCCCTTCTTCCAATGTATGTGTAAATTCATATGCAGATTTATATGTCAATTGGAATTTTTGAAAGCATAAATTATATGATAAAGTATGGTCAGAACTTCTTGCTAAAAAATAGAATAAATTATGGGCATTTCTCTGATATACATATATTTATATTTTAGAAGGCTTTTATACCTTTGGCTGTTTGACTTTGCTGTTGATTTTTACAAATTTTACCTTTAGCACACATTGGCTAAAGTGCCTGACTAGATGCCCAGAACAGAAACAACTGAGATCTTGCTGACAAGCCTTTAGTTTTTAGTCATAGTCATTATTTTCCATTCAGGTGAGTTTTTATTTTTTATAACTTTTGCTAAGACTTTAATACATGTCCTGAATACACAAAAGCTTAATGGGTTCTCACAAAGTAACCACACTCATGTGATCAACACTCAGATGCAGAGAAGGACGTGGACCAGCCTCTTCCCATGGCCGCCTACCCACCCCATCCGAAAACAGCCTCTGCTGATTCACCCCACATCTTACTCCTGCCTAGTGAACTCCACGCTCTTGGCGCTCAGACTACAGACCCAGGGTTTCAAGACAGATCATTTTCTCATAGCCCCGGATACCAGTGCGAGACGAGGAGAGAACAAGTGTGGACCGGGTCAGGTGAGAGCCTACATCCTGGCCTGCAGAGAGCTGTCTGCTTGTTATCCTCGCAACAGAGACAGAGACAGAGAGACAGAAAGACAGGAAACAGAGACAAGGACAGAAACATGGAGAGACAGAGACACGCAGAGACAGAGATGGGGATACCAAGGCAGAGGCCGACCTCTGACTCTTCCCATAAGGGCACTAATCCTGCCATGACGGCCCACCCTCATGGCCCCGTCTCTTCCTGGTTTTCTCCCACAGGCCCCACCTCCAAATACCTTGAGAGTTAGGGCTTTGCTTGCCCTAAGGTGACCAAGATGGGATCTCATGCTGTAGCCCAGGCCGGTCTGGAACTCGGTCATCTTCCTGTCTTGTCCTCCCAAGTGCTGGGCTTGCAGAAGTGAGCCACCACACCTAGCTCTCATTCACATAGGACACTCGTGGTCATGATGTATTTAGCTATTACCCCTTGGTCGACTCCCAGCTTGCTCCCTGCTTCAAGTTAGTGTGAGGATTTTTAAAGACTCTTTAATAAGTGTTGTTCTACAGGAAAGTTAGCAAGATGCTGGGCCTGGAGAGCAGGAGGAGGGGTACGAACACCTCATTGTCTCCCTAAGGTCCCCCAAGGTCATCCTAAGGTCACAGGACTGGCAGCCCTGGGCCCTGACTTTCCATCCCCGCACAGCTGGTACACATACCTCTCCCTGCTCCATCACACCCTCTCTGGAATGCCAGGCATGCCTGTAACCCGTTTCCGACTGACACTGGCCCTGCTCACTTCTGCAGAGGCCACTCGACCTATTCACAGCAAGTCAGTCTCATCCCCGTACATCTTCAGTCTGCAGAAGGCTCCATAGGTTCAAAGT